>JBBPNO010000137.1:0-49815 GCA_038090915.1 Boletus eberwhitei
GGTAGAGGGGTGGGATCTTCCGATGGGGTCGCAGGTTGAGAGCGGAGACCACCGGGTAAACCTAGAGTTCGAGATGGACGGGGAGATGAACGGTCTCGAGGGTCGTCTTGGTAATGGTAGTCTCATGGTTCTCGAGACAATCCAATTCTTCTTGAGGAAGACATTTCTGTTGATTCCGAAGCACGTGTTGGTGTGGCCTCTTCTTCTTCTGAGGACTGTGGGTCTTGTCCTAAGAGAGCGGAGAGGTTGATTCGTCGAATGGTGGGAGAAGGTTGTCTACACCTGTAGACCCGAGTGTTGCCTTAGGCTTGGTAGCACTAAGGAGCCGATAACCTTGATATTTTGTTACGCGACCTGCGTAACCCGTGACACGTGACCATGTAATCCATTTAAACTACAACCGGCTACCTTCCCTGTTCCCAGATTAGATCTTGGTCCAGAGGGCGTCGCTCCGATATGCCGTGGGAAGGCTTTGCTGCTACTCCTTAGAGATAGCTCACTGTGCAGAAGCCCGAAGGTGGGCTGGCACTACTTGGACGAACGGCGAGCCGACCGTGCTCAGAGAGGGGGAGCCCTGCTAAGAGCGATGGTACAAAGTACCGCACTTGCTATCACTGCAAATAGCAAGAGTAATGACGAGATGGCTTCCAGATCGAAGTGCGATTGAAGCAAGGCGGAACTTTGATGATGATTGACTTTACACGGTGAATAGTGTATATCAAGGTTGGGATTTACATGAAAAGAAGTGTCCCTATTTATAGTACTTTGGGACTTCAGGGCAGGCGAGTTATAAATATGAAGTGGGAAGGGAAGATCGGATCTCAGATGGAATCGGGGATAGTAGGAACTACGAGGCAGTGTGCAAGAGAGCACTGCCGAGGGGATGCTGTCCGATATGAAATATAGTAATATGAAATAGAAAGAGAAATGAAGTACAGCCGGAATCCAGTGTCCACTGCCTTGCGCTGCCATGTTGGCAGTGTTGATGGTCAGGGTTTAGAAGGCATCGCCTTCTGCGTTGGGGGTCAATGGGGTTTCGGAGAAGTAATCCCCCGCATCGAAGAAGAGGTCGTCCCATAGGGACGGAGTCGGAATGTTGGAATTAAGGGAAATTTGGTACCCCCCTTCGTCAATCGTAACACTGGGAGTTAGTGTATCTATGGTAGAGATAGGCTACTATATATTGGTTACTTGACTTGCATTTACTGCAAGGATCTTGAGGCTAGAATGGTATTTTTAGACCTTTCTTACTATTTGAATGTTATGGTTTTATAGCAATATTTGCTATTTTATTAACTGTAGAAAACTTCTTATTCAGGTCACTCAATACTCACTCAATATGGGTTATGATAAACCTTATTTATTGGGTCACTGGAGTGCAAGTTCTGTGCAAGATTCTAATCCCTTAGATACTAGATATTCCTACACTAGATTTATCTAGGTTACAGTGCCTTTCTGCTTAGTGACCACCTAGTAACTAATGTGGTTAGATCAAAAAGGTGTTATCTTTCTGCTTCATGGCTATGTTCCTTTTTCTATTCTAGTAGTAGTTTTCTGCTGAGTAATACTACCACTTATGGTTCCTGTTTGTCAAAGGAGGTCTTTTCCTACTCTAAGCAGGTTTCCAGGTGATCTCTCACTCTCTTCCCTCTTTAGTTGTTCTGAGAGTAAAATAGCCAGGCCTTACTGAAAGGCACTAGCAACAATCAAGAGTGACAATAAGGGTGAATCAAGTAGCTCTTATAGTCAGCCAGTAAAGGTGGGAAAGACCAAGAGGACAAGACTAAGGTTCTCTGGCAGCGACTTGGGTCTTTATATACTGTCTAGGGGTTTACACTTGTGTACACTAGATCTAATGATATGCTATGCTATATGCATGATCAGTGAGGCAAACATGAGGGAAACATGTGTATCAGTACAGCCATGGAATGGAAGAGAAGCATAGCATGAGGTGTACATGAGGCAAACGAGTCATAGATAAAGGCATGAGGTAAACATGTGTGATTCTGCAGGCAAGCATGAGGCAATCTAGATCTTGAATGAGTCAAGGTAAATGGCATAAGGATGCCATGAGGCTGATGGGTCTAGATCTCTGCATGGGCTTGAGCATTTGGCAGGTTCAGATTATAGGGGTAAAAGATAGGGGCTAAATATGAAAGTCAATGTATAAAATTGGGAAAAAATAGTAGAAATAAAGGGAAAAATAATGTGGTCTGTAACAAAGAGGATATTCTAAGATTCAGAGATAAGATGATTCTTGCAGGCAAATCTTGCCTCCTTTCACACTATTCTACATAAGGCTATGCTGGATCCCAATTCATTCCCTTCTCTTGAGCCATTGGTGCCTCTGAAGGAGAGTACATCCAATATGAACAATCGTAATGACTTATTCTGACTCATGGGGCTGTGCTATGACTCACTCTAAGTCACAAGGCTGTGCTGACTCATACTGATTTAGTCTAACTCATTCTGGGCTAGCTAAATCTGAAATGTACTATAAAGTGAGTACATGTGAATATTTGTACTTTTATGACCAATGCCATGATTGGATGGCAATTTTAGCAGCATTCTAATCAAGGCAAGGGTCACATGATTATGCTGTGCAAATGTGGAAATAAAGATATCAGTCACATGATTAAAAATATGAATATTCATATAGCTAATAAAAGCTAGTACTAGTAGTGGTAGTTGGAGATTTATTCATATCTCCTTAATGAACTGTTGGGTTGGTCTGAAACTTGGTAGGGGAGTAGACCTTAGTATAGCCTTCCATATAATAATAAGAAATCTATGTCATCTATTCATGATCCTACACAATTTTCATTTCATGCAGGTCACCAAGAGCATGGAAATGATATAGAATAGTGCAGATGGAATCTCTCCCCCTTCATTTCTCTCTATTCACTTATTCCACCTTATCTACTACATAGAATCTAGCCCCTTAAACTTAGTACTGTAGATCACCACAACAGTTGCCCCTATCTACCACACATCTCTTACATATTACTATATTCATACTCCATATGAGTTGGTGTCCATCCCTCCTGCAGTCATTCATTACACATAGCTATCCCTAGCATGTACTGTCCAACAAGAGGCTACAAGCTTCATAGGACAAAAAACAAGGATTAAAATAAAATAAAATAAATACTGTCCATTATGATTTTCTTACTTCATCCACATATTCTTCTTTTTTCTTACTTCTTATACATACAGACATGGAGACATATCTCAGTCTTCAATAATAGTTTCATCCTTTTGATCAATACTAACTCTATTCTTCTCTTACATCTCTAGTCGGACTTGCACCTTCTTTGTTGTTTTTCTCATCATGACATGTGTCCCTACCTTCTATGATATTCTCTTGCATTCTATTGATGTCATCTTGTTCCTTTGAGTCCTCTTTAATTCTTTTCTTTTCCTTCTTTAGTCTTTTTCCTTATGCATCATACTGGTCTGTGCATACAACTCTCTCTTATAAATATGTCATTGTTATCACATTTATTTCCCATTCTTGGTCTACACAATACTAGCATACATTAAGTCTCATCTCTAGATCAACCACCATTTGATACCCTTGAACTCTCCTTGACTAGCTGCTGCTAGTATCTTGACTTAAGAACATTAGCATCTCAGACATCAGTCTCTTTGTGAGTATCGCCTGAGAGTGATAGCTAGTATCGAGATCTCCTTTGGTATGCTTTGTGTAACACATGGCTTGTTTGTTACAATTTATTCTTCAATAAGAAAATCAGCTGTGTCCATGTCAATAAAGCCCATAATATATCTATACTGCTCAACTCACATATCATGGAAAAGACCCCTTCTGATCAGCCTATGGCAAGTTAGGTGAATTCTATATGCTTATTCACAATGCCACCCCATTTCAAGCACTGTTAGCAATATTACCATTTCACATTCTTGTTACTGTCAAACAGCAACTTTCTATGTCATTGGATTGTCTCAAAATCCAGCTCTCTACCAACCAACCAAATATCATGTATGCCACAATCCCAGTAGTCTGTAACCTTCAAAATTTCTGGAACCTCAATCTATTGCTCCCACAACACCCATTTCACTCTCTAATGACAATTCCAAAAATTCTTGTTTTTCATGACTGCAAACAAGATGCTACCAATGCAGCCATATATATTGACACAGGATTGCCAAAGACAAGGCTATGGAGTCATCAAATATTATCATAGTGATATGTCAATAGACTATTTGCAAAAGAAATTTGAAGCCTTCTCTTCATCCAATAATACCTGCCATATCCTTCATGCTACTGCTGGTGTATCAATGGTAAGTCACATTGTGTAATACTTTGAAGCTGACCTTGTTGTAGGGCCTTGATATTAGAGGCATTTTAATCATCATACAATATGCCATATGCAAAAACATGGCTGAGGTAGCCCAGTGAGCTGGACATGCAGTTCAAAATCAGGGCCTTCATGGCCTCTATCTTATCATGTTTGAGCCCTGGGCACTCAAGTCAAGAGTCATTGAGAAATTAGACAATGGAATAATGAGCAACTCCAATAGACCTATTATAGGCATAGTAAAAAAAATTCCTCCAAATATAATCACACCAGCTGTGTATCACTCCAGTTTGCTCAATCTACAATTTGCCTGCATATACCTCAATGACAAGTCTCCAGAAGGTTTGTGACTAATGATCATAAAATAATACCATATTGACTAAATATATAGCCTTATTTTACATAGCTCAATGGTGTTGTGACTATCACAACAATGGCTTCAAGCTTCAAAACTTCTTTCATTGTGAGATATTCACAGGTGTTGATAATGCTGAGATTTCAGCAAGAATAGTGATGAAACAGAAATGCAACCAACTCTGTGCAACAATGGAATGACAGCAACTACTCAATATGCTTATTGCCTGGTACAGACAAACTCATGCTGAGGACCCTTACCAGAGTGTCTGGCCAGTCACATGACTACTCACTAGTGCTGGCCTCAAACTCCTCAACAAGACACATCTGACAGGAATCACTTCAGCATTTGACCTTACTGTCCTGATTAAAGAATCTGATCAATGAAAAGCTGAATACAGACCTCAAATTGTGTGATCCAAAACACAAGCTATGATCACAACATGAGCTTCAAAGAGAGCAAAAGCCTGCAATGACATGCAAATTGTATATACATTCAGTGCTGTACAAACTCTTGAGTCCTCTCCTTCTATATTTTGAATGCTATGCTACTGTTACAGCAGTTTCTGGAAGTATGTGGAAAACAGATTTTTGAAAGTCATACCTTGGAGACAGTCAGGCAAGGACCCTGGAAGTGGCTGACCATGTAGCTGAATAAGCATGGTTGGTTTTGCTTGTTGCAACCATCCATGCCTGGGTGCTGCCATGTTATATCTCCTAATGTCAAAGCCCACATTCCTCTTTTGTATCACAATGACTATGATATCCAATAGATCTGTTACATGCTGGGCATCAAGAAGTTACTTGTTTACAAAACACTTTTTTTCTACATATTCAAGATATGGAACAGTAACCAACCCGTGCAAATACAGTACTCTTGTGCTACTGGACACCCTCAAGTACTCACCTCATTGGATATCACTCTTATCTCTACCATCATTCAGCATTGGAAAACCATTTACCTTGACAAACTTCAAAGTGAGCTTTGGACTAAGCATCATAAATATGCTATGTTCTCTACACTTCTTCAAACACTTGAGTGGCTGTCAATTACTCAAAAAATTGTTTCCTCTCCTGCCATGGAAAGGAATGAGATGACATGTGCACTTTATATGAACTGCATCACTGCGGAAGTGCCAGATCTGAATATGCTTGTATTCATTGATGAAGCTGCAAAAGATAAATGAACATCCTCTCACCAATACAGGCAGTCAATGAGAGGAGCTCATTGCTGTATCAAAAGGTGCTTTGTACATGATGCAAAATACTCTATCATTCCTGCCATCACCTTTGATGGCATCATCACATACAACATCATTGAGGGATTAGTCAATGATAAGCACTTTTTGAGTTTTTTGAAAGAACAGGTGGTGCATCAATTACAATCCTATGTGTATTTTTATTGATGTATCTTTGGTATAGATGCCCTTCACCAACCCATATCCTGGTCCCTGCAGTGTACTTGTTATGGACAATTGCCACATCCACAAAAGTGAGGAAGTCTGTGTGCTGATTGACAACATGAATTGTGTGTTATCAATATCTTGTTCTTCATGTACTAACTACCACCAGTTTGCAAACTCATTTACCTGCCTCCTTACTCTCCTAATTACAACCAAATTGAACAAGCATTTTTATTTTCTGAAATCAAGGCATATTTGTGGCACCATTGTGATGACTTCTTGATGACTGCAATTGCTCACACTTGTCAGAACATCACCCTTGATAAGGTGAAAGAGTATTTTAGAGCATTGGGGTATATTGTATAGTGTATTGTATTATCTGCTGTATTGTCTGTCATGCTGTCCATTGTATTGTTTATCATGTTGTCTTGTCCATGTTGTATCACATTGTATTACATTGTATCGTGTCATATCGCATCATATCATGTCGTATTGCATCATATCATATCAATTGTCTTCATTTATCTGTGATAGCAATAGACGTGTGATGGCAAACACAACTAATGAAGCAAATACAACTGCTAGCCAAATGATGTAAAGAAGCTATTCTTCCCATCCTCCTCAGCATTCTCACAAATGATATACTCCTTTGAAACAGGGAACCAAACACCATGATCTGTCAACTGGTATCAGGAGTTGTGGAAAAAGTGCATAGTGCTTTGCCAGTACCTGCTGGGTAGGATAGGAGCTGCGATCCCAGGTAGTAGGAGTGAATGATAACACGTGGAGCAAAGCGTCATACCTGGCACATAGGAGGAAGGAGTGACTTACTGGCAAGGTTATCTGTGGATGGGGGGTAGTGTGAATTGCAGGAATGCCTCATGAACTGCAGGTTTGGATTATATGTATGGACTGAGTATCTAGGCATGTCTGTGGAGGTATGTTAGAAAAGCATCACTTGCCCAGTGGCCCTTTACTTTGATGACTTCGAATAGAATGTTGCGGAATAGATATTCATATTCTATGGTTGCACCAATGTGGATGCCATGGCCTTTAAGAGGGGAAATGCCCACACAATTTGCAACTTTGTCTAGTGTCTTGAGGAATTTTTTTTTGGTCAGCAGGCTGAAGCCCTTCTTAGTTTTGTAGGCAAAGAGGTGCAGGTTGTCAGGTGTGTTGCTGATGTTGAAGTGATTGAGTAGTGCCTAATAAGGGTCTGAGGCACCATCTTGTTTTGCCCAGTTTATGTCTTCCCCTTGAAGGGTGGACTTTGTGCAGGAAAGATGGAAGTTGGTGATTTCAAGTTCTTGATAGTTGAATTGGATGGTCATGTGTTTTTGGGTGATGTGGGTGAGTGGGTTAAAGGTGCTCAGGGTACTGATTGTGAATTCGCCTGTTTATGCAACTGTGAAGAATATGGTTGTTAAACATATGTAGATAGCTACATTGAGGGGGTCAGAATGAGAGAGGTGGGCACACAGTTTCGAGATGATGTCTATGGTGTATGGTTCGCAAGGGGGGCACTTGGAAGATGCCAGTGCAAGTAGTTTCACAGCTTTTATGAGAGCCTCTGTTTTGTCTGGGAGAAGGACCAGGGTAGGCTGTGGATTGTGTGCCAGGTGTGTATTGTGCTTAGGTAGTTTGTGACTATGCTCCCTGTATATGTGCCTGTGAAGGTGGAGATGAATGTTGAGATTAGCTCAGGTGCAGAAGATGTGGTAGATGAGGAGACCTGAGCCATAGGTCTCTTTTGTTGAGTCTGCCCAGGCTTGTTTGATGATATCATAGATGTGTTGGACATCGGAGGGAGCTAGGGGAAAGGAAGCATTGCAGGTGGTTGTGGATAGCCAGTGGATTAGATGTTCTTTGGTGGAACAGCATAGGCAGAGTTGTTGAAGGGGAAGGAATTGGGGGGCATTTGGAGAGGGAAAGGGGGGAAGGGTTTGTGGGAGCTGGGTTTGGTTAAGGGGGGTTGGACATTGAGTGGGGGGTTTTTACATACCTTGAGTGAGAGTAGTTTGGATGAGGGTGTGACATGAAGTCTTAATGGGTGGAGGTGAGTTGGCTGGTGACATTAAATATAAGGTTTTGAAGAGCATCTGGGATAGGAATGGATGAGAGAAGGAGATATAGGGGGGGATAAATCACATGTAAAAGAGGGTCTGCTGGATTGTTGGCGCTGGGAATATATTGAGTGTAGATGGTACAGCAGGCAGCAGCCAGGGTGGGATATAGGGGCTTGAAGGTGTCATTTATGGGTTTGTTGTGGCTGCAGCCTTTTCTCCATCCATTCATGACCCCTTGGTTGTCTCTGAATATCTTAAAATAAATGTTGGAGGCACTGGCAAGGAGAAATGCACAGGTGAGGAGTTTGAACCCAATGCTTTTGGCCCAGCCAATGTCACAGCCTCCCCCTCGCCAGTTTGGGAAGAGGATCCATGCTCATCAGTGGCCATTAAAGGAGATACCAAGCCCAATAGAGGAGCTTGCATCCGAGAAGGTATAGAAGTTGAAGATTGGTTGGGGTGTGGGTATAAGAGAGGAAGGGGCAGGTTGTGCAAGTTGCTCAAGCCACCATTTGAGGTCATCTTGGATGCCATGTGGGGGTATTCTTGGCAGGTATGGTTTGTCATTGAAGATAGCAAGTATAGCCTCAAGGTTGCTGAGATAAGGGTGCCCTTTTGGAAAGCTGAGTGCTGCATGCACCAGCTTTCCATGTAGTTTTTGTACCTCATTCAGGGTGTGGGTTCACTACATGATCCAATCAGTGATGGCATTTATGTATTTCATGCATTTGGTCTCTACGAGGTAGACAGTACAATCAGCAAAGTCCCAGGTGAGGCCAATAAAGGTTGGTTGATTGGAGAAGGGGATGTCTTTGGATATTTTCCAGGAGATGCTGAGCTCATGCAAGATGTGGTCAACATTTGTGATGTTGTAGCAGAATTCGTGATCTAAAAGGGGTAGGAGGAGCTGGACAATAAGTCTTGCAGCAGGAAAGTGTGGTCCTCATCAAATTCTTCTATTAGATTATCAGGGAGCATGGTTTCAGCAAACCAGGAGCATCCTCCTTTGACTGTGGGGCCGCCATGTGTTGTTATGCAGTTCACAATGTTTTGGCATAGCTTATTGTATTTAGTTAGGTGGAATTTGGGAATCTGGATGAACAGGTGATCATCTACCCATCTAAGGATGGGTCTGATGCCTGCTGTGTGCATGATGTCCATGCCTGCACTGCCAACACTACCATATATTCCTCCTAAGGGGCCGAAACTGAAGCATGTGCAGGTGTCAACTGCAAAGTTAGATTCAGATAGTTATACTATAATGGCATGCCATTGTGATGTGTGGATGGGAATGATCCTGTAAGCCTTTGCAACATTACAAGCTGTCCCTTGTGAGCCAGGGGGGAGACTAGATATTCCTAGAGCTACTATGGGGAAAGTACTGTAAGAAAAGGGGAAATTTTCTGGGTCAACTAGAGAGTTGATGGAGGGGGTAGGAAGGGAGGAGATGGAAAAGGAGAGGTTTTGGACAAGATGAAACTTTCCAGGTTTACCTGGTTTCAAAATGAGAAAGAGGGGGGCAGTTTGGAAGGGGCCAAGGGTGTCTTCTATCTCAGTGCGGGAAAAAGGTCTGAAATATCTACCTTTGGTGAATTCTTTATGAACAATATCTTCAAATATTTTATTGTACTCAAGAATTAATGGGTTGTTTGGGAGTGAGAAGGTATGGAGGAGGGGGGGGACATTGGCATGAAAACCAAAATGTAGGCCATTGTATACAGTGGAGTATTGGGCTGTGAGGTTTGCAGTGGTGAGGTGGAGATGCCAGGCCTCTGAATTATATGGTATTAGTGCTTGGGCGTGCCTATCCTCTATAGTATTTTTAAGCCCCATGTTTGGGGTTGCCATAGCCAAAACACTCATGTTTGGCAGATTTGTGTGGAAGATTGCACCTGTTTGGTTTTTGCCAGTTACTGCAGAGAATGCTGCCAGTACTGTCAACAAGGTGACCTTTGGAGTTGCAACATGCATAGAAAGGGGTCCCATCCCAGAGTTTGGACTCATTACATTCATGGATGTGGTGGGGGTGGCACCTGAGGCAAGTTGGGCATACTGATTTGACTAGGTCGCTGACCACACATCTACAGGCAAGCCTGGGCAAGGGGGCTGTCTGTGGGGGAATCGACTATGATGTGGGTGATTGTTGAAACTGGTTGTGTGAGGGGGGGAGTTCCTACACCACTCTCGGTTTAGCTCAGCCTGTTAGGGGTGGAGTGAGTATCTACTGCAGGAGGAGGAGGGAGATTGGAGGGCAGCCAGGGCCTCCATCTGAGAGCATCATATGCAGTAGGGAGGTGGGATGTAGGTTGTTTGAAATGGATTGCATTCAATGGAGATGGGGGTCCAACAACGGTGGGGCAGGGCCATGGCACCAATTGGGAGGTAAAAGTGGCATGACAGGATAGTGTGGGAAGGGGAAGGAGGGGTGGAGAGTGGGAGTTAGTACAGTTGGGGGTGGGGGGCAGGTTTACAAACCTTGCACACAACTTTTGCTTGAATGCTGAAGTTAATTTCGAAGGTAATGGTGTTTATTAGCAGTTCACTGATGAGAGAGATGTTGAATGTGCTGCCATTGTTGTTTTTTAGGTTGTTGTGCCATTGGTGGCAAATGCAGGATGCATATGTGAGGATGATGAGGTCACCATTCTTCATAATGCACATGGGGTGGTTTTCAACATTCCAGAAAAATGACACAAGTGTATTAATATGCTTGTCAGGCCATGAGGATTGCTGAATATGATTGAGGAAGGTATTTTTGGCCTGCAGGAACTTGCTGAAGAAGAGGTCGTGGTCTGCACGAGTAAGGCAAGAGGCCTTGACAGAGGCAATAGGGCAGAGAATAAGGATGTCATGGGAGCTGGTGATGCCGAAGGCACCATCTGCTTGTGATTTGTGGTTTCGGGAGGCTTTAGTGCATCCCTTGAGGGAGAAGTACCATAGCTCTACAAAGTCAAAGGTGGAGATCTTTTGGATGGTGTATTGCGAGGATCTGGGGGTGATGACACTGGGAGGGGGAGGGACTAAAACAACCAGGCTTTACCAGAAGGCACTAGTTCAATCAAGAGGCAAGTGAAGTGAGACAAGTAGCTCTTAGAGTCAACCAGTAAAGAATGGAAAAGATCAAGAGGACAAGACTGATGTTCTCTGGTGGCTCTTGGGCCTTTATATACTGTCTAGGGATTTACATTTGTATATAGTAGATCTAATGATATGCTATGCTATATGCATGATCAGTGAGGTAGACATGAGGATAACATGTATATTGTTACATGATCTGCATAACTGTTGACATGTTACTGTGTAGTCCTTCTTGATCTACAACCGGCACCTTCCCAGTTTCCCAATTGCATGGTCCGGAGGGTAAACCAGGTTCGACAAATGGTCATGCATGTTACGCGACCTGCATAACTGTTGACACGTGATCATGTAATCCTTCTTGATCTACAACTGGCATCTTTCCAGTTCCCCAATTGCATGGTCTGGAGAGCATTGACTCCGATATGCCGAGGGAAGGCTTTGTCGCTACTCCGCAGATGTAGCTCACTGTGCAGAGACCCGAATGTGGGCCAATGCTTCTTGGACAAATGGCAAGCTGACTGTGCTTATAGTGGGCAAGCCCTACTAAGAGCAATGGCACAAAGTACCAAGCTTACTATTACTGCAAATAGTAAGATGAGCGAAGAGATGGCTTCCAAATCTGAGTGAGATCAAAGCAAGGTGGAACTTTGATAGGGTTTTGACTTTACATGGTGAATTGTGTATATCAAGGTTGGGAGATTACATGAAAGAAGCATCGCTATTTATGGTGCAAGAGGGCTTCAGGGCCAGTTAGACATAAATACTAAATAGGAGAGAGAGATTGGATCTCAGATGGGATCAGAATGAATAAAAACTACGAGGCTATGTATAAGAGAACATAGCCAAGGAGATGCTGTTTGTATGAAATACAATGGAATATGAAATGGAAAGAGATGAAACATAGCCTAAGTACAGTGTCCACTGCCTTGATGACAGTATTGACGGTTGGACTTTCAGAAGGCATCGCTTTCAGAGTTGGGGGTCAATGGGGCATTTGGGAAGTATTCCCCCATGTCAAAGAGGAGATCGTTCCATAGGGATAAGGTCGGAATGTCCGTGTATAAGGAAAAATGGTACTCCCCTTGGTCGACCATAACAGCACAAATGCCTTATCTCACTGACCAGATCACGGAGATGCAGTCCCGGATCACAATATGAACATTACGGTTCTTCCACCTTTAGTTTTTATTAATTCTGTCGCTTTATCTTCAAACTTCATGACAGAATTTGAATCTATTTCTCTTTTGATTATAATATGAACATTTTCAAAAATCCAAAAAACAAAGTTTTTGTACCAGACACTTTATGTACACAACTCATAACTTTATGCCATGATTCGCCAATAGTAGGACATGGTGGTCATTCTAAAACTATTCACACTCTTACTCACTATTTCTTGTGGCCAGGAGTCACAAAAGACATAAAAACATATATAGACAGCTGCCAAGTGTGCGCCCTCACGAAGGGTAAGCAAAAGGCACTGGCAGGCAAAATCATGCCCCTTCCCACTGCAAAGCACCCATGGCAAGATCTTTCAATAAACTTTATCACAGATTTACCCAAATCTCACTCTTTCATGGCTATCTGCGTAATTGTAGATTGATTTTCTAAAGAAGTCATTTTTATTCCCACTTACGATACATGTTCCTCTTTAGACTTAGCTAAGATATTCAGAGACAATGTTTGGTGTATCCATGGACTACCATCTACTATAGTTTCCGATAGAGGACCACAATTCATTTCAGCGTTTACTAAAGAGCTTTGCAAGCTACTAGGTATTATGCAAAAAATATCTACCACCTATCATCCACAAACAGATGGTCAAACAGAGCACGTTAACCGAGATCTAAAACAATATCTCTGCACATACTGTGGAAAAAGGCAAAACAAATGATCCAAATGGCTCAAAATGGCTCAATTCTCCTATAATAATACAGTCACTACCACTACCGGAGAAATCCCTTTTAATGTAACAAGAAACTACACTTTACACATGGGTTTCAAAGGGAAATTATCTGGTTTCACAGGAGAAACAAGTAGAGCCCATAAGGAAATAGAAGAGACATTGAAAGAGACGAGAGAAAAGATGATCAAATCATCAGAAAAGAAGCAGTCAGACACACCTATCTATATTGTCAGTCAGCAGGTCTGGCTTTCCACCGACAAACTCAATCTCCCTTATACGGCAAAGAAACTTACCCAAAAATGGATTGGACCCTATCGTATCACCCACGTCCTTTCTAACATCATAACTCTAAACCTTCCTAAAACCATACGAATTCACCTACAGTTAATATATCTCATGTCAAACCATATAAAGAAACACTTCCCAAACAACCTGTGGTTCGTCCAGATGCAATAGAGATAGATCAGGAAGGTGAAGAACAATTTGAGATTGAATACATTGCTGTGTCCAGGATGAAGAACTGGAAATTAGAATACCTAGTACACTGGGCTGGATATGATGAAACAGATTGTACTTGGGAATCTGCTGATATCATCAACACTGCTTTGGAAGCAGTTGCAGAATTCCATAAAAAGAATCCCTCCACACCTAGAAAACTTCATGGACTCACAACTTCCATGTTTCAATCCTTATTCTCTCCTTTCGAAAACTACACTACCACCAAACAAACAACAACTCACCTGGAATTTGAGTCTTAAAGAGGGGATAGTATTATAATATGAACATTTTCAAACTTTTTAACACTTCATATTTTTACTTATAAAATCACATGACCACAGCACATGATCGTGAGAACATTTATGTAATCAATCACATGACAAAGTCTAGAACCAAATCACATGATACACCTCATGTTATTAATCTCTGCTCTTTTCACACCTTATCTATTCCCACACTCATTTTCATCTTCTCACAAACACGAACACTTCTCCCATATATCTACTTATAGTAAATAGTCACACACACAGCTTGGTCCGTGCTCTATCTTATAACATATGAAAAGTAGACACTTTGATAACTGGTACCCCAGTCGAATCCACTTGTTTCCCTGCTATAGTCATTGCCTTGGCCATTGGTCATTGTAGGCTGCAATTAAATGGATAAGACCCCCACCCTCATTATCACCTTTGAGCCAGGACTAGTATAGCCTGCGACACAGCACTGAGCCTTGTGGAGATTGTTTAGTCTCATAACAGTCAGAAGGTAAACAAACTTGAAGTAGCAGAATATACTTGCCTTTAGGAACATATTGTCATGCATAATATCTCTATTGTTTATACTGACACTCACATTTGATGAAACATTTATGTAGAGATACTTATGCAAACTCAAGTGTCCAAACCTGTTTGATGTTGTAAAGAAATAGAGGATTTCAAAGCAATAATTATTGGAACTAGCACTCTGGAAGATTATTGCTATGTTTCCAAGAATATCTTTGATCTATCCAGAGCTTAGATGTTGCATAAATGAACTCTATGGTATATAAAAGGTCATGTGTCAGGAGATGGAGGTTATTGTAAGCATTGCCAGTGTTATAGGTACTATGATCTTGCAGTACTGATGTTGGTCTATGCTCTGCTATGGTAGTGGTGTGATTGAAAATGATTTGATCCACAGTTCAGAGTAATTCATCTGGTAATGGATTTGAAGATATAAATACAACAAGAGAAGAATGTCTGCATTCTACTTTTCATGCATTGAGAATAATGCCTCAAAGAATTTGAAGCAATATTGATAGTAATATATGGTAGTCAGGGTATTTGCACCCCAGTTGGGTGCAGTCAAAAAGAGTGAAAAAATATGAAAGACTTCTGACTTGATGAATCAAGCCATGATAAACATGTAGAAGGGCACATATGAAATTCATGCAAAGATAAAATAACCCAAAACCAAGCTGGAGATTTTGAATTCAGGTGAATAGATTGATATCTATCATTCGAAGAGCCTTTGCACCACATATGCAGGCATTCATAGCCTGATCATTGATATTTGAAATTGCTCAATCTGCTAATTCTACATGAGTCATTTTTAGTTGATTGATTTAGGTATCATTGATGACTGCAATATTGCCAGCAATTTAGCTCACATTGATTGTCAAGGTGCATAGTGGATATTGTTTAGTTTGATGACCCTTGGGTATTCTGCAGTGCTTGGAGTGAAGCAGAATAGGTGGCCAGTGATAGTCCTAGAAGGATTTGTAGTGATCAAGTAATATGTTGATGATATGGATCTGAAGTTGACCATGATATGTAAGCCCTCATCTGTTCTTGAGTTAGTAGGATATCAGAGGCAAATCAAAGGTTGAATGCTTGCTATGCTCAGAACAGTAGCAGTAATAAGCACATATGAGTCAAATTGGCATTTTGAATCTCAGAGTACTACAAATGTTTTGGATTGTACTTTTCCAGGTGCTGATGCCCACTGCTTGACAAAAATTGAGATACTAATATTGATATTGCCATAGCACATCACATGAGGGCTATAGGCAATCTAAGTGGCATACTGGAGTATTTGCATAGCGAGATTGCTCAATAGTTTTGCAAGGGAAGAGAAAGACATGTACAATCCACACTTGTACAAGGCTTTGATGATCTGACATGATGCTCTGTTTGTTCAGAGAAACAGTGTAAATGGTATAGCAAAGTAGACAATAAGCTGTGGACATTCTTTTGCAAGCTGTGTGATGATAACATTATATGCCATCAAAAAATCAATCTATTATATTGTGTAGCATATAAGACAGGCATGCATATAGTACTACAAGACTTGATTTTATTCTTTTATTTGGCACAGTTCATCTGCATAATGGTCCAGAGTATGTGGCCAGTAATCAGAGCCTTCTTGTTGACCATAGATCCAATGAATATCTTAATATCCCAAATTTGAAGGTTTTCTGAAGTGACTGAGCCAATAGTTCCTCCAAGCATCATTTTCACCTTGTTTATCTTATCAGATACCTTGTTAGACACAAGTTTGATTGTGTGGAGTTTCATCCAACACAAAAAATGCACACAATCTTGATTATTTTTGAACATGCGATCAAGCAATCTTGTCAACTTCCTAGATGGATTTGCAAGAAAAAGGGTTTGATAAATCACAAAATGTGGTTTTGATGGGCCAAGAACATCCAGGATATAGTCCAAAAGTGAGATATATGTAGCTCACTCAAAGAACTTGTACAGCCTTTTGAATATAATTCTCACAAGTATTTCACATTGATACAGCATCACCTGCTGCATCTTCAAGGTCCATCTGGTCATTAGAGTCCATGGTCAAAGCCAGTACTTGAGTCTTGGAACCCTTGAGGTATACCACAAACTTGATGCTGCCAAGAAAACAGACACAAGGGAATGATTGAGTTGAGTCAGGTCTTAATAGGTCATCATAGACTCATCAATTGACTTATTATTGATGTGCCAACTTATCCTACTTACACATGACTACAGAAAGGTCAAAAATGGACCTTTTAGTCAGCTGACAGTGAAAAGCCATGCCTCACACCAAATTCAAATTTACCAGACCATCTATTGATGGTTTGCCTTGTGCAACTGCTTTTAGATAGGCTGGTCACCAGACCAAGCCTTCCTTGGGCCAACAGCCCAAAACTGAGCCACTGGCTCATATACATATGTATGATATGATACCACCAAAAGGCTACCATTGGCAATGTAGCTGACTGAACAGCATCACTGACAACATTGCTCAACATCAGCTACATCATATATCATACATATACTATAGTATTTTTTCCTTCTTTCTGAGAAGGTTCAATCTGTTACATATTGACTAAGTCTTTGAGTTATCCAATCATGTCCCAGGTGTGAACATTATGAATCATTCTAGTCCTCGACTTGTAGCATTGGAATGACAGTCTCAAGACACATACATACATGAGATGGTTGCAATTACAGGGGCAAAAGGGACACTACACTTAAAGTTACCAGTATGGCTTGAAGGCAGGTAGACAAACGAAACCTGTCCAACATCAGACGTCCAAGCGTGATGCGATAACGAGAGAGCTGTATGAATGTAGCAAAAAAAGTTCGCCCCAAAAAGACATTTATGAACCAAACACGTTCGCGTTTCGGTCGACAGGAATAGCAGCGCGGAGCTCAAAGCAGGGCTTTCCATCCGGCGTCGCGACATTTCTTCACCAAGCGTTTCACTTCCTGAGAACGCGCGCGCGTTGTGACGAGGAGAGTGTCTGGCATGTCAACGATAACCAGATCATCGACTCCAAGACAGGTGATCAACCGTCCGGACCCAGGGACAACAATCCCACCGGCAACCTGCTCGGTGAGAACTGCGGGGAATGGATGTTGGTGGCGACTCATCAGTTACGAAACAAGAACACGTACCCAGGCTACCGTCACCAAGTACGCGAGGTTGATTGGATTCTGCGGGCAGAAGATCCGCAAGAGAAGAGAAGTCTCCGACGTCATCCCAACCTGGTAGAAATTACGTCAAAGAAGCATCCTTTTGATCCGTCAAACCCCACGGAACATACCGAAAGTCGCAGGTACGACGGCCACCTTGCCTTCAACAGCAGCAGGTTCCGCAACAGCGTTATCAATAGCAATTTTCTCGAGAGTAGGCCACACTTCAGCTAACATCGCCTGACGTTTTTCTTCGTCCGCCCAGACGCTGGCGATCTTTTGAAGCCCACCGTGTAGCTCAGGTTCATAATCCTTCAGGAGGTCCATGAGCAATGTCGCTTTGGTGACGAACATGCCGGCATTCCATCGATAATTACCCGTGCCAATGTACGCAGCAGCGGTACGGGCGTCTGGCTTCTCCTTGAAGCTCGATACGAGTCTCGCGTTTGGAGCCTGCTTGATACCCAACTTATCGCCAAGACGGATGTATCCGAATCCAGTGGATGGGTGTGATGGCGCAATGCCGATAGTGACGAGATAATCTTGCTTCGCTACTTCGACTGCCTCCGCAACGGCCGAAAGGAACGCCTCGTCACCAGAAATCATGTGGTCGGCGGCAAAGGATCCAATTATAGCGTCGGGGTCCCTCTTCGCGAGGACGGCAGCTGCGAGACCGATAGCTGCCATAGAATCCTTGGGCCCAGGCTCACAAAAGAGGTTGTGAGTAAGGAGATCGGGTAATTGTTCATGGATGGACTTGACGTGTCCTGGCCCAGCGACGACTGTCGTACGAAGCGCAGAAGAAAGGGGCAACAGCCGATCCCAGGTGGCTTGAATCAAAGATCTTCCTTTCAAAGTAAGATCCAGGAGGAACTTTGGGTGTTCCTCTCGGGACAAGGGCCAAAGGCGAGTACCAGCCCCTCCAGCGGGAATAACGACGTAGAATCCTGGAATGTCACGTTGTGAACATGAGATAGGAGTTACAACGTTTTCTCCAAGTGGAGAAGGAACGAGAAGAGCAGGGGGAACTGCCGAAAGGGTGGGCATGTTATGAGGAGAAAGGAACGGGGACTTTGCACGAAGCTGAGGACTCCCATGGACGGGCGTCACAGAGCCAGGGGAGGCAGTGGTGCGACTCCCGTTGACGTTGTGGTACTGCCGACGGGTCGTTTCAGTCGGCTGAATCACAATTGTGCCCGCGATGGACATACATTGAAGCCCTCTCTAACTTGTCTCTCGAGACTCGCGTTGGCGAGTTTCAGGTCTGCGCATTCTTGGCGAAGCTCGGATATCTCGGCTTGCTAAGATGCCCCTTGTTAACGACCATGTTCTTTGACCGCAGAGATACTGTTAGCGCACCGATTTCTGTACCGCACCCAATATCTGTGTAAACATGGCTTCTACGCCAAGAACATTAGTGGTGGTATCTCCCTGAGCGGGTAAAGTACGAGGAATGTAGGACATGTTGGTGGTCTCAGGTCAAGGGTATTCAGGAAGAAAGGGCAGGTGAAGAAACGATGAGGTCGTTTTGCCAACGTGGACCCAATGATCAATTGCTGTAACACAGTCTATTTCGGTACAATCTCGGCTCGGACACGAGGCAGACCGAATAACTTAAACCCCACTTGGCACTTGAATGAAAATATAGAAGATAGCAAGTTCTCTGACTATGTAGAGATCAGTTTCTCAGCCCTAGAAGCACACTAACTCGTCATGAATTTTCTTCGGGACGTAGCAAGCCACAAATGGAACGTGATATTCATCCGCACTTGGAATTATTAGTCATCATACCGCAGAGGTCGTGGGAACTTGATGCATTCGCCGCAGCAGGACAGTCATAAAGCCGCATATCCGGTGAATATAACTACGAACAGCGAACTAGCTGGCGACGGTGCCTAGTCGTTGTCACTCTCAAACTCCATTGTCTGATATTTGCGCGCTTTTTTGTGCGGATTAGCTAGCGACGCGCCTTTTGGCCGAATAGACACTGATGGCTCTGTTGGAAAGCACGTGGAGGTCAGCAGGCAAAACGGCGTCGTGCAGACCTCGTAACCTACTCGGCTCTGATTCGCTTAAAGGAGATTTCGATTTGGCCATTTTCGCTGCCTTGACATGTGCAAGTTCTGCCTCTAACGACTTGATCTTCCGTTGAGCGACTTCAGTTTCGTCTTCAGCTCGGGGCAGTGCTGATGGCTCAGACTCGGAGACACGCGCTTTCTTCGGAGGGTGTACATGGGTGACTTCGAGTGGTGGGCAAGGATTCACCTCTGAAACGCCTCTGCGATCTATCAAACGTACCTGATCTAGTGCGGGATGGTCCTGCTGTTGCTGCAGTCTGAGCAAAAAACGATGGTGGGTTCAGTCGACACTTGCGAGATTGTGCTTGGAGGGCAATCTTTGGTCAAAATCGTCATCACACTGGTCAGGAATGGATAGTCCATGTTTCGTACTGCAGTGAGGGTGGCCGTCGCACGAGACGCTGCTTCCTTGGCGGACAATTCCACCAGAGGAATTTGTACCGGTCTTTTCGACGTAGGTCCCAACGTAAGCTAAGCATGTCATATGGTCGTTCATTGACAAAATGCGTGGGACCAAAAAGTCAAGATCAGACTCACGTTTATTTTTGCGCCTTCGTCAGGTACCCAGTCGCCGACACACAGCTCACCTTTCACAAACGCCTCGGAGAGGTTGTGAGCGAAACTTGCCAGAATTTGGGAGCTCGACGTTGAACCCTGCGTGAAAAGCAGTCGTCAACGTGTCAGAACGTGTCAATAAACCGCTGAACGAACGATAAACTTTGATACATCCCGCGCTGACCATGATCCGCGCCACCACCTGCCTTCGGGCCCCTTCAAGCCAAGGTGTACGGTCCAGGAAGATTCGCTAACTTCGGACAGGACGACAAATCGTTCAAATCCTTGGTAAATGACTTGAATCATTTCGTCAAGCTCTCCGAAATGAGACAGGACATTCATTTTCACTGTTACACTGAGCGCGGTATGTGCAGGATGAGAGCAGATGGCAGGAGACGATCTCGAGATGGTATCGAGTCTGACCACTAACAACACTTTGAAACAGACCCTGCACCGCCACTCCGAACCTTCGGCGATCCGGTCCGAGGATCCTCTATAGCTTTTCAGCCCAGCACCATCATGATACGCTACCTCCTGTCGCCTAATTAGACGACCTCCACACACAGCGAACATCATGACTTTGCACATCTCCTCCAATGATCCCCGCCGTTATGGTTATGACCAAGGAGAAACCATCAACAGATGCCATCCCTGGGACTATATACTCAGTCAGACCGATGGTGGCGAGAGAGATACGAGATCCATCAAGGAGACAGACCTTTCGACGGGGGTACTACCAATGCAATCGTCAAAGCGACTGTGATTGAAGTGGATACACGGAGCTCAAGACTTGTTCGTCAAGGACCCTCGTACTGCCGTCAGATGGGCTGGTACCGAAACTCCATCGCGCTGCTTGCCAACCCCCCTGACCAGGTAAGACTTTCAGCATCCAAGGCAGAATCGACTCGGAGGACCGCAACCGGGGCCCGGTCAAGCTGTTCAACGTTTCACGAATGGTACCATACGTGGCAGCACGACACCAGTAGCTTACTTCAACTTGCTTGCTGGTTCGTCTTCCGCGGCCCCACCCTCACAGTAAAACATACGTGCGAAAACTCTAATCCATCTTACTCACCGACACGAGGCTTTGGGTGATTGATACGCTCGCCGCTGATGCAATTCTATCGACGAACAATGAAGAAAGTGGTGTAACACAATGTATATGAAGTTCATTCTCCGAGCTTGTTACGACATATCGCCTCGCTGCAGTGTCACTGATCCGGAGTCGAGAGAGCCAAGCATATAACAGGATAAATTTACGCGCAATTATACTTCTGACCTTGCAAGCATCACGAAATACTCGTATCGGAGTTCAAGGTGCATCAACTGGGTTCCAACTGATAGCTCCTGCTTTCCCAACGTCAAGGTCATCCAAAAGTGTTATATCCTCTGGACCGAGCGAAAAGTCGTATATCTCTGCGTTGGATCTGATCCTACTGGAAGTAGCCGACTTTGGAAGGGGAACAAATCTGCAAGAACAAGGAGAAATCGATCTGAAATTCTTCCACATCGATAAGTAAGATGAAAAACGCACCCTTTCTGCAAGGACCATCTGATGAGTATCTGAGCGGGATCTCGCCCGTGCTAGATCGATGCGATGGAAGGCATGAGGGCGCTGGTGCGGCGCGGTGATGATAGTCCTGACCTTCTTTGCCATCGCTTGAATCACTGGATGATCCGTCTTGCCGCGCAAAATCGGGCAGTACGCTTGCACAACAATCTCGTGGGTTCGACAATAATCCACAATAGGCCGCTGCTGGCACAGAGGATGAAGCTACGTACAGGGAAAGAAATTACCTCATTTAAATGACAATGAAAAGAAAATTGGAAAAAGGAACATGCCTCGATTTGATTCACAGCGGGCATCTGCAAACCCGCATTTTTGATTTCCTCGAGATGCTTGACACCACTAGATTGCAGAAAGTGAATCAGGGAATCGAGAGAGGCAGATTTTTTAAAAACCGACTAGTTCGACACCCCGACCGTCCTGATTTTCCCCGCCTTTCGGGCATCTAGCAAGGCACGGTAGGTGGCCAAGCGTCGCTCCGTGCCAGAAAAAGGATCGTGGATCAAAAACAAGTCAATATAGTCTTTCGAACGACAACAATAGACGGAGAAGCAAAAAAAAGTGAGTTCCCGAAGACGTGATCGGAACGTTCACCCCCCTTACCGAAGCCAAACCTTGCGAGCGAGTCGTCGACGCCTTCGAGGGTGCTGTCATAACCATGCGTTTTACTAATACATTTCGTGGCTTTTGCATGCAGAGCGATAAGCGTCATGATGAACCATGCTTTAACACGCACGGTTGCGTACTGATGAATACGTCGCTTCGTTCGAGACCACTCTCTCTGACGGCTTCACCGACTTCGGCTTCGTTCTTGTACGCCTGGGCTGAATCGATGTGTCTATGAGCACTGGCAAATCAGATGTGATAGAGTGCTGAAAGACTGCGATCGTAACGGATCGATCAACATACCTATAACCGGCTGCAAAGGCTGTTAGAACGGAAGGTCGTGTGTTGTAATTTTGGTATACGCCGAACCCGAGAAGAGGCATCGCATGTCCTGCAGGGCGTCAGTAAAGGATCGTGAACAGGATTGAACTCTAAAATACCTGACGTCAACTGGACGGTTGATTTGATGGTAAGCGACATATTTGCAGAGTACGTGCGTCGGTTGAGGTAACTGTACTTAGAGACCTTCCGATGGAAAACGGCCTTCGCGTCGGATCGTCGCAAGAAAGTCGCCGCCCAACCTGCAGCCGATAAAGTGTGATCAGGTTGGATCGGAATCAAGAAAGCAAGTATATAATTAATGAGGTGTCATGTGACCATTTGTGGAACACTATGAACAACGAAATGCAATATCGAGATAGAAACGTACACCAAGATAGGGCGGGAACATTTTGTTACCGAACCGAGGCGAACTGTTCTTTGTCACTTCCGTAGAGAATAGTTACGAAACCCCAACACTGGTATGGGCGGAACTTCCATCGAGTGGCTATTCCCCGGCAACTGCCATCCATGTTGGCGGCCACGGTGACGACGTGCGTGGTCAGAATTCTCACTCAAAGATCAAGTGCGGAACAAATGATTTCACAAATGTGACCGAAACGGCAAAAGAGCGAGTCGTGGTGTGGAGTTGCTACCCACATGCACAGCTCCGAGGGATTGGCACGGAAGAACCACACTAATCCTCATCCATGTCGCCAAGTCCCATTTCTCTCCGCCTCGCGACCCGTTCCCGCATAACCTTCCTCGCATTCTCCGTGGCGGATGGAAGCTGCCCAGCGTTCGCAAGTGTAACTAACAGCGCGTGAACTAGCCCGATGTGGTTGTGACGGCGAAGGCTATTTTCGAACTGCTCGAAGCGTACTCGTTGAATAAAACCCATCAGATCTTAGGACGGTTCAACGACGTACTGCCCAGCGTTCGCGTTTCGAGTTTTCATTGTTGATCCTCACAAGAATTTGACTGGCTTCTGAATGACTTCCTGTTTGCTGCAGGTGTTCTAGCTGTGTTTTGAGAGCAGGCAAGGGATCGTCGCGAAGGGCAAGTAAACTAAACTCCAACTAGCAGAGAAAAGATGTTGATTTAAGAACGGCTATCTCCACTAGGGAACTCGCTTACCGCTCCAGTGGGATACGTGCCTATCCGATGCTCGATCACCTCTCTAGTTAGGTGGATATTAATCCATTGGAGGGAAAGCTCGACGACAAGTACCCACCTCGCTTTCGTTAGCCAGCCTTCCATAGATCCATCATATCCTCCGTGGCGAACAGGATACGGTTTTAATCCATCGAGTTCATATACACTACCCGTAACGGGAATGTAGACGACAAAATGATAAGCATCTTCAGTCTTCTTTGGTAGTCCAAGGCCATCTAACGAGATAGAACTTGGTGGAGAAAGTGCGTTATGTGCTTCCCGTAACCAGTCCGCACTGGTCACCGCCATCCCACATGTCTGTGGGTCCATTCCTGTGGTAAAACTCAGCAGATCTGCTAATTGTGGACCAGAAGGGAGTGACGGTATGTTTCCTAGTGCATTTATTACTGCAAGGGTTGCACAGGCATTGTTAACCGTCTGTTGTGCAAAGAAGCCGGGGAAATCGGTATCATCCTGTCCCACAGTGCTGCTCGGCTCGCCAGCTGGGGAAGGCAGCCATTTGAAGAGAAATATCAGGGCATGGAGAGGCTGTAGCGCAGAGAGAGTCTCTGGATCAAGCGAGTACAAGTCATCAACGATGTAAGGAACGCCGAGCGCTTTCAGGAGTTCCCTGATCATTGACAAGGAATTCAGTTTGGTGGTAGGGAATGAATGAGGCTGAGTACGTACGTGAAGACACCGGGGTCGGATTCTGTGAGTTCCCAACCGCTAGTACCTTCGTCAGACATGATGGGGCTGACAGAAAATGTAATGTGGACAGACAGACAGGTTTTGATTTCGACGCGTCACAGCCACGTGACAATCTTGTTTGGCGAAGGCTTTAGATCCAAACAGAGACTGATGACAACTTGATGTCTACAACCGCGACGGTTGAATCCCCTCCTCCAGTCACAGATGCCAGGGCCGCAAATAGAGAACGGTTTGAGCTAGAACTCGAGTTCGTACAATCTCTCGCAAATCCTTACTATTTGCACTCCTTGGCCCAACAAAACATACTCGATCAACCCGCATTCGTCAATTACTTGGAATATTTACAGTATTGGCGAGAGAAGGATTATGCTCGCTTCATACAGTCGGTGTGGTCCGGTCCCTGTCTTGACACTAACCCGAACGTTCTTGAAGCTATCCTCATGCTCTGCACCATCTGGAGCTGCTTCAGCATGCTCGCTTTAGATCAGAGATAAAGAAAGACGAATGGCGAGAGTATCTCAACCAAAAACAGTTTGATCACTGGCGAACATGGCAAGTTCACGGCTCAATTTGTATCTTCAGAGATCTCATGAATTCCGTGTCCAGGCGAAACTATCCTACCGCACCTATTCCTCCCGAGGTGCCACATGCACAGGAACCTGAGAAACACGTTGCTGTATAGTGTTGCCGTGGTGATAAATTTCTGACTCAATCGATTCCATTGAGGTGCCCATGAGTTGCTGGTCCGAACTGGTATCCTTTGGAGAGTCAGATCTAAGGGACGGTGTGATGGCTCTGTTGATAGGAACGATCCATGTCCATACCAGTTGAGATGCTCGCATCACGCCCGGTTGCGCGGACCTTATGAGTTGTCTAAAATTTTTCACACGCTGCGTAGCCCACGCTTGTTTCAACTTTTCTGGGTTGCCCATGCATTCCGAGTCATCCGAACATGAGCCGATATTCTCCAATGCGGAACATGATACGGGGGATCTTGACGGTGAAGACACCATTCCCGACGACGAAAGCGACGTCCATATCGCATCCCAGGCAGAGAAGAAAGACTTTTGGTGGAGGAATACGCTCATCAACACTTTCTTCATCTTGGCATGGTACAACTCACTCGCTTTCATCTTTCTGCTTGAACTCCTGAGCATCTCCATCCAGGTACCTTTTTGCGACGGTGCTCTCCGTGTATAACAAATGGCTGTTTTCTCCGAAGCACTACAATTTCCCTTTCCCGCTATTCGTGACCACCGTCCATATGTTCATCCAGTTTTTACTGGCTGCTTTGCTTAGATGCACTTTCTCAAAAAGTTTCACCTCTGATAGAAGACCCACACTACGTAGCTATAGGTGAGTAAGTCTGAACACAAATACCATCAACGTGATACATTTAAGCAGCATCAAGGCCGCGCCCGCTGCAGTGGCAACTGGCATTGATATCGGACTGTCCAACGTTTCTCTGAAAACCATTACACTATCCTTCTATAGTGAGTTTTCTTGTTCTTCGCCCCCTTAGGCGGCATGGATGATCAGTTGACATCTGATTCCTATAGCCATGTGCAAGTCCTCCTCGCTAATATTCGTCCTTGGCTTCGCATTTCTCTTTCGACTGGAGTCATTCTCTGTGCGCTTGGTCGTCGTGATCCTAATCATCTTCGTGGGAGTGCTATTGATGGTCGCCTCAGAAACTGCATTCGTCCTATCCGGATTCTTACTGGTCATCTTCGCCAGCGTTTGCAGTGGCCTTCGCTGGAGTCTCACACAACTCGCAATGCAGGACAAATCCATGGGGCTGGATAACCCCCCGACCATGATATTCTGGTTGTCACCAACTACGGCTGTTTCAGTGGCTGTGATTAGCATCGCTTGGGAAGGATGGAACAATGTGCTCTCGACCCCTTTCTTCGCTACCGTGGCTGCAACGCTGAATACACTCATTATGTTTATCGCTCCCGGCGTCCTCGCCTTTTTCATGGTCATGAGCGAGTACTAGTACGTTCGAGCGGCCATGTTCATTCTCGCGTACACCATGAGGTTGACTACAGATTGTTGTGCAAGCATCATTCAACGTGCTGGCGTTCTTCCAATGTCCATAGCAGGGATAGCCAAAGAAGTCTCGACGATCACGATCTCTGCCTGGTTCTTTGGGGACGAATTGACACCCGTCAATATCACAGGTGTTGCTATTACCGTTTGCGGTCGGTCTTCATTCTCGGTCTAGTGCATCATTGGCTGACATGGTGAGGATAGGTATCGTGCTTTTTACGTATGACAAATATCGCAAGACCGTCGATTCCAACGTCGCTCTCGATGCACATGGCAATGTCATACAACTTGATGACGAAAATCTGAATGGCGAAGGGTCGGTATATGATGTAGAATTGATTGCGAGATCACATGATTCCAGACCTAAACATTCATCCGTGAGTTGGTTAAAAAAAGGAACTGTGTGTTCTCCAGTCACTGAAGCGAGTACCACAAAGATCGAGGAAGGCAGTGACGGGGAAATCCATCGGCACCTTCTCTTCTCCGGCGACGGGGAGGAAGATGCCGAAGAGATTCAGAGTTTGAGAAGCTCTAAGCTGAATTGGGGTGACGAAACGCATAAGACGAGGAAGGGTGTGTAGATGGACTATCGCTAGCTGTCATTTGATTCTCTGCATTGGTTATCTTGGTGAGTAGGGTTGTAAGACAATGTTTTGGCGGACTGAATTCACATATTATATTTTGTGCTAGTTATTTTTTGCGTGTAGCATGTTGGTGACCCTGAACAAGGGCTGGAATTACGTGGGGTGCGCGGCTTAAATACTATCGGATGTACCGTACCATTGATCCGAAATATGAATGTAGTCGCTGACAGATTTGGCCCGTCGACAGCGGAAGTACTCGGCAATCGCTGTGGAGTCGAATCGATGCGCTCAAGTTTAGGATTTTTGCTGCGGACGGAGGAGCGTTGAGTGAACTCAAGTGATGACATGGCGTTCGGCATATATTGCCGGATGTGTGCCCCTCAATCTAGTTGCAAGGCACAGCCCAATCACTTTCCCAGCTCCAAAGGGTGTGAAACGCCAGTGTAGGAACGGAAGCATCATCACCCACCGTCTGGGACCCAACCTGACCTCAAGGCTGGACGAGGGCTCCAGGTTCCCATAGGTAGCCAGCGCAACGCGTGGCCCCCAAAAACCAAAACGGCCCAGGCTTACCTATTTGTTCAGCGGGTGCTTGGCGTGTTGCCCATCTCAGTGAGCCCATGATCCTGTTACGGCGTCTTGGGGAACTGATCAGGAATCCACATACATATCGTGTTCGCGTGCAGTGGACTTTGGTCAGGAGTTGCGGGCCTAACACCAATTGATTGCCAATCCCTTTACGGCACCGGCATGAAACAAATGCAGGTGTATTCACGCGATGTTCTCGAATTGACTAATCCCCGGCGGTTAACTTGATCTCTGATCAAAAAAAAAAAATCGATCAATGCACCGCTACCAGTGTGGCCTGTTGAGTAAGTTCTTTTTCGCGGTGATCGCTTAAGAGGCTTGACTGATCACGAGTGAGAAATCGTTTCAGCGAGACTTCAAGATTCGCGGATCTGGACTATCTGAGTCGACGCTTATTGGTATATTTTTCAGTGACAGGAGCGTGACAGCTTTTGAGTGGCCTCGAGGTACTATATAGTGCGGATATAAACAGCCCTATACCTTCGTCATCGAATCGTTTCCCATCATCCTCGAATCATGGAAGGCTTCCAGTTTATCATCGAGTCCCCTCAGGAATCTCAAAGTCACAAGAAACGCCCTCGTCTCGTCACGTCCTGTGATAATTGGTAAGCGCGTTGGTGCCATCGTACATTCGTTATAGTCTTCACTTTTCATCCTTCAGTCGCTTAAAAAAGATCAAGTGTCTTCAGCCCAGTTCGGACTCCCACTGCGAAGCATGCAAAGTCGCAAAGATTCAATGCAAATTTCGAGATCGAGAGCGCTACTTTGCCGAGCGCAGTCGAGCCATCGCCGGACCTAACCTCACACGTCCTGGTAGAGCTGAATATGGGTCTCACGACACCCCCGAGAGCACTGTTGCAGAGTTTTCTGCATCAAATGCTCCTCCAACGCCACCATTATCCATGCGACGCTCCTCGTCATACTCGCCGCCTCAGTCAACCGCACACAATAATGATGCTCATGTACGCTATCAATCTTACCCCCTTGACCATGCCAAGAGTTCAGGATCTCACAATGGTCACCGTCCCACTCAATCCGCTTCTGGTTCTTCGTATGGAAGACAAACTGGACAATCGCCACCATATAGGTCTCTACTTTTCGATGCTGGACATCCATCGTCTCCCCAGCGGGCCTGGATGCAACAGTTCATACAATTATTCATCAGCAACCTGGGTGCCCAGTGCCCCTTCCTCAGCTACGAAGACATATCCGACAAGTTTCGACGTCAAACGTTGCCTCCCCTACTTTCGAATTGCATAGCTGCTTTGGGTGCAAGGTGATGTGCTTGGTGTGGACCATAGAGCTCGCGCTTCACGTCCTTGCAGATATTCCGATATCCCCGAAATCGTCGCAAGGGGTTCGCAAGCTGTTGCTGAACTCTACTGTGATACTGCGAAAGTGAGTCCGTTCTCACTTGATACGGTTGCTAGTACCAACGGAAATATATTAGGAACAACTCTCAGCATCGCTCCAACACCCTTCTGTTGAGACACTCCAAGCGGCGATTCTTCTCGCGTGGGCAGAGTACAAGAGTGGTCGAGGGCATGGTGCGTTCTGGACACCGCATTCCTCGTGCTGTTTCTGATGCGCCCGGAACTAGGATTCCGTCAGTATAGCGACGTGCGTGTGGTCTGACCGATGTGCGAGTTTATCTGATGCCACTCCCACAGCTTGCCATGCAAACTGCCATGGCGATTGGCTTGTCCGAAGAATCGTCGCTCCAGCTGAGCCCATACGATCCATATCAGAATCGACTACGGATAATATGGTCAAGTTTAAGCCAGTTACGGCTTTACGCCTCCTCGTGTATGCCTTCACTACGCTCCCACGGTCTCCTGGGCTGACCGTCGCTGATCGGCCAAGCAGTGGCGGCACAGAAACTCGGCTGATCATATCTGCTGTTTACAAATTTGTTATAAGCTTACCATTGCCTCCGACGGCAAACATCGCGACCGTTGAACATCATACCTTTTTTAGTCCCGTCCATCCTTCTAAATCACACGCGGAGTCTAGGCATCATATCAACATCCTTTGGCCTGTGCATAATCAAGCAATCGAGGGTACGTGTCATACCATGCGCAGCTGTCGAGGGTTCTAAAGGGAAGGTACATATTTATATATTTTACATGTAGAGTTGCTTCTTTTCATTCCGTCATGTATGGACAATTTGTCACTCCCAGGGAATTATTATCTGATAGATATGTAATATACATCGTGTCTGAATGTAATATCTACAGTTGATTGGGTCCAGGCTTGGGGATGCGAGCTGTCAACAGTTTTGCTTGGCCCTCAAGGGACCTTCCAACGTCCCAAAAAAGGTTCCCTTCCAACAAAAAAGCAACCTGGGAAAGGTGCTGCCAGCTTGCATTGCCGGCATGCTCGAGGAACAACTTGAAGGAAATTAGACGCCAAGTCCACGAGGCTTAAAATATGGTGCTAGCCGTATCGTATTACATATTCATATTCGCCCCCCAATAATGCAAACAGGAACGGTTCTGGAAAGAAGTTTCAAAACGACGTCAAAAAATAAAATAAAATAAAATAAAAACTGTTACTGACTCTGTACCGTCGTTCCGGCGGCTATCCCTGGGAAAAATGTGAATCGTACTAATTGAAGGACGCCGATGATCAGACGTCTGATCTTGGAGGTGCTTTTTTTTCCTTCGCGGAGCAAAGAATGCTCCGAGGGTGCGGTCGACTTGCTGCGCTGCTGCGACCCACCCGACGCTCGGCAAAGCGAAAGCATTGACAACACGCGCAAAATGGCCCGAAAAGTGACCAAGTTGTACGACACCCTTTTAGATCGCTTCCGTGCCCGTGGGGGCACCCTTTGTGAGATCTGGGGCTGCTCTTGCTCGGTCGTGAAATTTAAGAGTCGTTAGTCTATCATAGATACGATTCATTTCAGCTTGGATAAAAGCTGGGGCCGCTCGGCAGATTGTTTAGGCCTGTATAGACGGAAAATAACGGGAGAAGTCGCTGGTTTTTACTTTATTCTTGGAAATGGAAAATAAGCGTAGTCAGACTCGATGATCCAAGTGTCTTGTCGGCCGATGGGGGGCTTTGAGTGGCTCGATCTCAGACGATGTTTGCGATAACGATGTTGATCATATCTGAGGGGGGTTCAGAGTCCAAGACTTTTGCCCGTACGCGTTGGTTCGCCCATGGTCAAGAGACAGAGTAAAGATGTTCCATTAGGGGTCACTTAACGTATCAGTGATGCATATTGGACAACGAAAGGTTGATACTGATAGGATACCTCTCGAGCAAAGTCCCTTTTATTGGGCAAGGGTTACTGTTGGACCATCATGTCTGCCCAGTCAATTGGTAGATGACACGATCAAGCGCAGACTACCTTGCGAACCTCCGGGTGGTCGCCGCGGGGCGGCTGTTGCCACAATTTAATGTTGACAACAGACTCGTGCAATTATCTCCATAGACTCACTGGTGATACATGGGCTCTACCATCCATACGTCGATTTAATACATCTATACATCTGTGGCGTTGGCACCGGCGGGGACCGGGGCCGAGCGGTCCGAGCCACCTGTCTGTGGGTGGAGAGTTGTTGTGCTACCATCAACTCAAATGAGTGAGAAGCTACTGCGGACGGGCTCCTATGGGACAATCGACTGTGGAAGAGAAAATGCGTTCAGTTCCAAAGATGATGGAGGTCACATGAAATACCAGGCATTTGGAGATCACTTTGAATCGCAAATTCAGACGTCGACTGTTCGACGCATGACAGTTCTTTGCTATTTGTTACGGAGACCGCCTTCCAATTGGACCAACCCGGTCGGCGCATACCACAGCCAACGGAAGTTTCTGAGTTCCGACCTGTGCCTTGCGATGATCGCAAGTTATGTGATTCCTAAATTGTAAGCAACATGGTCCAGCACGACCCATCTCGATTGCGGGGTTCGCTTGTGGCCTTCCATGCGAGGTATTCAGGACCGACCTCCGAAATCATGTGGAACGGCGGACCGGTGTTTTTCTGGAACCTGTCGTACGAGCATGACCGAAGATTTGCTTGGAGCGATGAGACGAGAAGGACCATCTGATGATGCTAACCCTCCTTTTTCCATCAAGTGTTACTTGCCACGTCGCATTACCCTCCCAAGTCCCGTGCGATGATCAACTATGTTACCAGGAAATCTGAAAGTGGTTAAAACAAAGTCGGGTCATGGTTTCCCGCTGATCGCTGGATAACTTAAAAATCAACGAGAAAACTTTGCGTGCGTGTGTTCGTATCACCGCGGGATGGTACCTGGCCATCATGTTGGCAGAAAAGGGCTTGCGTGATCATGATGGCTCAAAGTAGGGTGCGTATTAGTACTGTATCACAGCCCTATGGACATGGGGACCTCTCAGGCTGGATCGTAGTGCCGAGTGCTCAGATGCGCGCACAAGGGTGGCGGAGGCGTTGACAGTTTTCGTCAAGTTTTGCGTCGCCCAAAATGTCGGACATTACGGTCGCCTAAAATGGTAGTGTCACTCGGAGCCAAGTTGTCACATGTGATGTTAGCTCTTTCCTGCCATGTCCATCCACAACGGCATCTGATGCTATTGCAATTGGGGTGTGGTGTACGCTTGGAAACCCTCCCCTACTTCGAGGTTCGAGCCACTCCCGGCCCATGAAACGTGAATGAAGAGATCTAGAGGCATAGGAACACCAGCCCGATGATTTTGGCATGTCAGGATCATCCTCTTGCCAATAATGCATTGAGTGGCTGTATACGCTACGGGCTTCTCCTTTTTTTCCCCCGCCGATTATGCATCTCTTTCCCTCATTTACCCTGTATGAGGTATCCCACATGTATGTTTTATCATTTCATCAAACCCGATTACAGCGAAGTTTTTCTTCCTATTAATGAACACATTCCATTCACTCAGATATTCTTACAGATTATTATCACTCAATAGGAAACGCATAATTGAAAATGCCGCCCCCAGGTTCGCGCCGCCTGTATTCTCGCAATACATCTGTTATCTGGGTGGCGTTTTATTAACCCATTTCTGGGGACGAGCAGTTACTACGGTGGCATCCCACGTAAAGAACACTTTGATCATCAGAGGCAACAGTGATTCGGGTCTCAAGGGAACGTACAATAAGATATTCACGGTACTGGATTTTTTTTGACTCCGACTCGCTCCTGTGACACTCGAACGGCAGAACAGGAAGCCAAATTGACTTGGGCGTCCAATGTCTGGTGCTTTCTACCCAGATATAAACGTATGCCATTCACCTTTATTATGTGAATCATATATCTTGGCTTGATTACGTCTCACTGTATGATGTGAAACAGGGTGCTTTGAAACAGGTTTGCAGATCGGTGGACGCGTGATTGTCGTCCAAGGGCTTTTTCTAATAATCACTGACTGAGGATCTTCTATTCAAGATGTCCTACCAAGGAGTTTGATTGCATCTCACACACGAGTAAATTCTCTACGCCTTTTCCCCTTTAGCTTGATGCCATGTTACCCACAGCCATTCATATCGCAAAGCTTGGACTACACCAGTGCGAGCCCATTCAATCAGGGGGCTTTTCACCCCCCACACTATTTCGCACCGTCGCAGCGTACTCGACTATGCTCCTCATTTATTCACCGCGTCCCCTACATTGTCATCACCGCACAAGCACAGACGACCCTACCCCTAGATTCGCGTCCGCGACACGTCCGAGAACCAGGTCAATGCGTCGGCGTGCTCCGCCTTCCAGGATACGCCCGGTATATCCCGGGAAGCTGGGATTGTTCCTTTTTTTTTTTACAGTGCGGCTGATGCGATCTATTTAGACAATCCTCGAGTCGTCATCATTCCGACGGAACCACCGGATCAGCGAACCAAAAAGAAGAGCGTTGGTCGTCGATGTGACATCCAGTGTACCGGCGTGGGGTCACCATTTCAGGTCGAGGGGAGACTCCGCTCTGATGTCACCATCAGTACTAAGTAGCCCAGCCCCCGACCCCCAAGGACCATTGTGACCGCCTCAGATACTGATGCGGTCGATTCCGGGGGGAAACTTCGGAGTGAGGGTGTCTACACTATCCCAGTGGAGGCGTTTCTGCGTCTATGCTCACCCTCACGTCGCTCTCACGACCTCCTCGTCCATCCATCTGCAGTATTCGCCCATCCACGTGTCCACCCTGCCCGATCCTCCAAGAGGGCGAGAGAGCCGGTCTCACGGCGGGTGGCAGAATACACTTTTTAGTCGTCGTCATTTGTCGTCATCAAACGCTAAACAAAAACAAAAAGCCTGGGAATGGCGTCTCGAACACGACGGAACTCGAAGGACGCGCGTCAGGGGCGTGGATATATCCCACTTGCGGGAGGTGCGGGAGCCGGAACAAACGGGTGGCTATTCCGACGGGGTAGGTACGAAGGTGAGGTAGCTGATGGCACCTCGCCAAACCACAATGAAAACGCGCGACACGCCGCACCATCCCGCGGACATGTCGGGGGGCGGACGTTGTGGGTCGTGCGGTGAAACACGCTTGGCCTGACATTGCCTATACAATGTTTATATATATATATATAATGGGAGGTTCTTTGGCGAGCAAAATCGCGGATCGACGGATTACCCCCTCACAGCCGAACCAGCTGCAGGTGGCCACAGTCGCCTGCACGACCCGCGGCACCACGGACGTATAATCATCAACATATAAGCGGACGCAATTCGAGAGCACGCGGTACAGTTGGCAATGGCAATGCATTCAGTCATTCGACTTTTTTTTTTTTTTTTTTTTGGTGATTTCGTGCGACGATCTGTGTGAAGTTGAAGGAAAGTGATGTCCCCACACAGCCGCCACAGCATCTTGATCCTCAGCGACCGGGCCGCTTACGCTTATGACTTGACTTGTTTCGCTGTTCCGAGCGTGCCGTGCCCGGATCGGCGGGAAAAGCAGCTTGGACATCATCATCATCATCATGACAAGGGCTCCGAATGTTCGAATGTGATCCGCAGAGTCATGGTTGGAATTTTTCTCCCACCCGGGAGGGAGTCGAAGCAATGCAGATCACCGTTCAAGCTCAAGGTCGTGAGTGCGATCAATTCGGGGTGATCCGGAGGATGGGAAGGCGGCTAGGGTATCTGCTCATATCATCCATTAAATCGAGTCGAAATTATATCCGTGCAATGGGAAGATGGAGCCAGACGAGAAGGGCGATAGACTAAGGTAAACGTGGTAAGAAGGAAATGGAAAAAGAAAAAGAAAAGAAAAGAATCAAATGAAGGAAACTACTAGCATTGACTTCCGTATTTGCCATCTGACCCGAACCTTGCACGCGTAGATCCGAGTGAAGGGAGTGAGAAAGGGAGCGGAGTAAAACATTGTAAGACGTTTTCCGGACTGTTCGACTCCTACCGCGAAATGCCAACACAAATGTTCACCCAGCCGTCCGCACCTGCCAAACATGCGCCAAGCCAAGCCATTTCCGTCTCTGGAGGCGAAACGATTCCCTGAATCAACGCGTATGCAAGATCAGAGCCGAGTGATAGTTGAGGAGGAAATAGCAGCGGAAGGTGCGTTGATAGGTAGTGTGACAGCGTGTGTGTAGAACCTAGGTATTTCATCAGAATAGCGCGAGCGCGAGAAGGAACGTGCTTTCATTAGAAAAACGACGACAGATATGTAATCAAACCAGGCGCGCGTACCATCGTCTAATATTGGCGGTACGAGGTCTTGCATAACCGGTCCGTCGGGAAGGTATAGTCTGACGGGAACACTTCGGACGTTGTATGCCCCATCGCGATCCGGCGCACTTTGTTGATCGGTGGATGCCGGGCGCACATGCAACGAACCACCAGGGGGCGGTGAACTCGGTCTCGTGGGTGCCATTGTGGGTACGATCTTGGAAGCGACGCGCCAATAGTCATCAAAGTTGTCTGGAACGGGTCAATGTCGTTTGTCATCGACGAGGATCGCCCAAATCAGTCAGCCAAGCTAGCCCCGAGGCGACACGTTTTAGAGCACAAGGCCCCAGCGACGAAGAAAACTTACGTTCTTTGATGCCCTCCCATATCCCATCTTGTTCAGCCTTTCTGAGGCCAGTCATACGTTTCGTGTTCCCCCATCGAATGAAATCTGCTTCTTTCAATTGACCCATGAAAGCTTGCTTGCAGGACTCGGCGGTGGGGGGGAGGAGAAGTTTCTCGGTCGGTGGCGACGCGAGGTGAAGGATCAATTTCAATGGTGCGACTGGTATGTTCAGTCCTGAACCCGAGGCAGGTGCACTAGGTCGTATTGAAGCTGATATAGCATGGTTGTCATAGATCAAACCAATCGGCCAATGCCTACAATGCGTGTTGCGTCAATATACCGTCCACAACCACAGCGTTGTGAAAGGTCTGCGTTGACAGGCATGCACCGACATGGTGAGAAAGACGGACGTACCACTTTAGCAGAGTGCCCTCTTCGCTCTCAAACCACCAATCCTCCTCCTTCAGAATTTTGCCAGCTGCCTCATCAAAGACGATATCCATCAGGAATCTTCGTAGTTCTGGCATGAGCAAGGGCAGGTAGCTGACCCTCGGTGCCTGGATGTAGTAGCATTCGAGTCCGCGATCTGAATTTGCGGGAAGTTCTTTGGGATCGACGCGAATTTCCAGCGGGACCGTCCCTTCCCATGAGAGACGTCGGAAAAGCGTGACAGACGCTGATGTCGCGAACGTTGAGCCGGGGTGGTTACGCGTTGTACCGTACGCGGACATTTCACGAAAAGCGCAACACCGAGGGCAACTTCAGAGTGGTGTTCTTGTGATCACCAGCGCACGTGATGTACCAGCCATGAGCAAAACTAACGTTTTATTATAAACAAAGTGTTCTTGTCTTCCAGGATAAAGCTTTCTTGTACTTGCATATGTGTACTTTACATATAGTAAAATTGATACTATACAGCGAGGCGTTCCTGGTCATCAAATCCTAGACGAAAATCTTGGCAAAGTACGCCCCCACCCCCTCAACGCCACGCACGATGGCACCCACGACACCATCAGGTCTGACCACGACCACCTTCTTCTCTCCTTTCACTGCCAAGTACCCCCTGTAAGCGTGCCCACCGTGGTCGACGACAGTGTCCGCTTGCGCGACACTCGTCACCTCCGAACCCTGCGGAAGGACGATCACCGGCCGAATCGTGTCCCCAGGATACCTCCTCAACGCCTCAAGGACATCCACCGAGGACACCGTATCCGGAGTGAACACGAGCACTGTGTGATAGGTCGGGCTGAACACGTCAAACAGCCTCGTCTCTGCGTTACCGGCACCCACGACCAAGCCGGGGGAATCTGGTGCCCTATCTCCCGCCACCAATACCCCTTCATCCAATACCCCGTATGCATTCACAGGTTCGGCATGCGTGAGCTCGTCTAGAACGATTGGGCTCGTCCGGTAATTCACACCGAGCATGTTCATCCGCTTTTCCCGCTCCATTGCGCGATCGATCGTCGGCGCTTCGCGTATCTGTTGGAGAATTCCGGTGGTTATGTTCAGCATTTCGGCGACGACAGGGAGGCGCTCTTGGGTGTAGGAGTCGAGGAGAGTGGCTGGCGAAAGGCCTTTGTGGACAAGGGAGAGTTTCCAGGCCAGGTTGAGCTGTGAAAACCACTCTGTCAGGACGGAAAGTACGCCACTCAGAAGTACCTACAGCATCTTGGACACATGTGTTTAGACCTTGACCTCCAGTTGGACTGTGAACACTGAGAAGAAAGGTTAGACGACGCCTGTTTGGTGTATGGTAAGTGTAGTCTACATACTGGGCAGAATCTGCAAAGGTTATATATTAGTGGGCACAATGGGGAAAGATACGTGGATTGCTCACCCCCAACAATGAAAACTCGACCACCACCAAACTTGTCAACCATCCTGATGTTGGGCCTGTCTCGACTCATCTAGGACCAGCGAACCCGTCCTTAAAACACGGCTCACCGGAACTCTGACAGAACAACGACCTTTCTGACATGGATTTCGTGTCCAATCAGTTCGGACATGCATTTAAACATCAATTTCTCGTCGGCGATTAGCTGTTTCGGGTCATATTCCCTCATGCTCATCAAGAACTGGAAACCATCGGGGGCTATTTCGTCCGTTGGGCGAAACATGAGACTACCCGAAGATCAGATACAGTGTAGAAAAGCATCGGGAAATTGAGACTTACAAGTTAGATGATCTACTTCCGAGGAAGTGCCAGTGCTGAAGCAGTTCCAGTGAAGGGTCCCATATTAAATATTCCGTAGACAAGAAATCATGCGTACTTTTCTGTCGATCCCCTCCATCTCTAGGCAGATATCACCGACAATGGAGGAGAAATCTTGCCTGGTTTCGCCGAGGAATGTTAACCCAAGTTGTTTCCGAGTTACTCCTAGCGGGAAACATGGCTCATCGCATGCAACGGGAGGGCTGATTCGTGTAGGTCACACACCTCTGGCACCATCCGCGCCAATAAGATATGATGCCTCGAATACTTCAGAGACCTCTTCGCCATCCTTCCTCTTGACCAATTTTGCGAGTACCCGCTCCCCATCGTCCTCCAATGATTGGAGTTCCGTTCCAAGCTCGATGGAACAACCGTACTTTTCAAGATGAGAACGTAGGATGCCTTCTAGCGGTGGTTGACCGAGGAACATTGGGTTATTCTACAGAACATACAGAATTAGTCGTAGTCGCAGGAAAGTTGAAGTACGTTTACGTAGGGAATTGATGGTGTTGGATCGTTGTGAGTAAACATCGAGAAGGTCTTGGCAGGTTCGAGGGTGCCAGGCTTGTATTCCCGTATAGGGAGCACTGGCGTAGCCCTCTGATGAATCTCACGTGTGTGGAGAAAGTGGAATACTTCAAAGGTACGAGGCTACTCAGAGAAGAGAGCGCCAAACCATCAATCAGCGTACATCGGCATGTGGATCAATCCATCGGGCTTACCCAAAGCCCGTGGCCACGCTGGCCGATACGGTGCTGGGGTTCCTTTTCGATGATTCGAACAGGGATGCGATTCTGCAACAGTGTGAGCGCAACGACGAGCCCGGATGGCCCACCGCCAGCCTGGTACGCAGCGCAAGGTCTACATTAGCCTTGTCGAGTGCAACACATAATCAGAGAGACTGACCACGAGAACGGGTGCAGCAGTAGCCGTCATGACAGTCCAACGAATCGAGGGGTTTGAACTCTACGATATTTCACTCGGGCAGTAAAGTGACGATGTTTCCCGTCATCAGCGTAGCCTATAAGTACTGCGAAGTTGTCTTGGGAATTGTACGTTCCAAGGTCTCCAGTTTAGTCAACGGTATCCGCAGGAGTTTGTGTGGGATACCAATTCTTCCGTGGGAGGGAAACCTGCCGAGTCATTGTAGCGACGTTGATGCACAGGACGCGATTGCATCAGCAGTCGTGGTTGCGCGCAGGGCAACCGCCATAGTGGTGGTAGTGTCGTTACCGTTGTGCCAATTTGGCAAAAGGCTATGTCGTTGGCTGACTTGAGGGGCATGCATAATATAGCGGACTGGGAGCTCGTTAGCTAGCAACTCACGGCGAGACAATCGACCGTGTCCTTGGATCTGGTCAGCTGAGTTGACCGAATTTGCCCGAGTCTGAATCGGAGAATGCTTTTGTCAGTGGTTGCACCAACCCATACCCTCTACAGTGTCTACACAACAATGATCCTATATTAGCAAAGAGTTCATGGTCATCGAACCCTAGACGAAAATATTGACAAAGTATGCCCCCACCCCCTCAACGCCGTGGACAATGGCACCTGCCACGCCATCAGGTCTGACCACGACGACCTTCTTCGCTCCTTTCACCGCCAAGTACCCCCGGTAAGCATGCCCACTGTGGTCGACGACAGTGTCCGCTTGCGCGGCACTCGTCACCTCCGAACCCTGCGGAAGGACGATCACCGGCCGAATCGTGTCCCCAGGATACCACCTCAATGCCTCAAGGACATCCACCGAGGACGCCGCATCCGGAGTGAACACGAGCACGGTGTGATAGGTCGGGCTGAACAAGTCGAACAGCCTCGTCTCCATCTCCGCTCCATCGACAGCCACGACCAACCCCGGGGCATCCGGTGCCCTATCACCCGCCACCAAGACCCCCTGCTCCAATATCCTGTATGCATTCACGGGTTCGGCATGAGTGAACTCGTCTAGAACAATTGAGCTCGTCCGGCAATTCACGCCGAGCATGTTCATCCGCTTTTCCCGCTCTAGGGTGCGCTCCATCGTCGTCGCTTCGCGTATCTGTTGGAGAATTCCGGTAGTGATGTTCAGCATTTCGGCGGCGACGGGGAGGCGCTCTTGGGTGTAGGAGTCGAGGAGAGTGGCTGGCGAAAGGCCTTTGTGGACAAGGGAGAGTTTCCAGGCCAGGTTGAGCTGTGAAAACCACATTGTCAGCCACGGAAAGTACGCCACTCAGAAGTACCTACAGCATCTTGGACACATGTGTTTAGACCTTGGCCTCCAGTAGGGCTATGCACACTGAGAAGAAAAGTTAGATGAAGCCTGTGTGGAAAGTGTGGTCTGCATACTGGGCTGCGTCTGCAGAAGGTTATATGTCAATGAGTGAAGGAGGAAGATACATGATTGTCTCACCACCAACAATAAAAACTCGACCAATACCAAACTTGTCGACCATCCTGATGTTGGGCCTGTCGGCTTATACAGGATCAGCGGACCTGTCTTTACAATATGGCTTACCGGTACTCTGACAGAAAGGCAATATTTCTAACGTGGATTTCATGTCCAATCAATTCGGACATGCATTTAAGCATCAATTTCTCGTCAGCAATCAGCTGTTTTGGGTCATATTCCTTCAAGGTCATCAAGAACTGGAAACCATCAGGGGCTATCTCGTCCGATGGGCGAAGCATAAAGCTGTGCAGGATTAGATACAAAAAAACACTGAGAAATTGATACTCACAAGCTGGACGATCTGTCGCCGAAGAAGTGCCAGTGCTTGATGCAATTTCAATGAAATCGTTTCACATCGTGTATTGCGCAGACAAGAAAGTGTACATACCTTCCTGTCAACTGCTTCCCCTTCAATTTGTAGGCAGATATCTCCCACAACAGAGTGAAAATCTTGCATGGTTTCGCCAAGAAATGTTAACCCAAGTTGTTTCCGAGTTACTCCTAGCAGAAAATATGATTCATCGCATGCAACAAAGCAGTTGATTCATAGAGGTCACACACACCTCTAGCACCATCCCCGCCGATAAGATACGAGGCCTCGAACACTTCAGAGATCTCTTCGTCGTCCTTCCTCTTGACCAATTTTGCGAGTACCCGCTCACCATCGTCTTCAAACGATTGGAGTTCCGTTCCCTGCTCGACGGAACAACCGTACTTTTCAAGGTGAGAACGTAGGATGCCTTCTAGCGTTGGTTGACCCATGAACATCAGGCTATTCTACGGAACATACAGAATCGGTCGTCATCACAGGAGCGTTGAAGTACACGTACATAAGGAATGGAGGGGGCTGGGTCCATCTGAGTGAACATCGAGAAGGTCTTGGTTGGCTCGAGCGTGCCAGGCTTGTATTCCCGTATGGGGAGCGCTGGCGTAGCTCTCTGATAAATCTCATGTGCGTGGAGAAAGTGGAATACTTCAAAGGTACGGGGCTATTCAGAGCAGAAGGCGCCAAACTATCCATCAGCGTATATAGGCATGTGGCTCATTCGACCGGGGCTTACCCAAAGTCCGCTACCGCGCTGGCCGATACGGTGGTGGAGTTCCTTTTCGATGATTCGAACGGGGATGTGATTCTGTAACAGTGTGAGCGCGGCGGCGAGTCCGGACGGCCCACCACCGACCTAGCAGTGCAGAACACGAGGTCCACGTTAGCCTTGTCCATTGCACGACAAGTTAGAGAGACTTACCACAAGCACGGGTGCAACAGAAGGCTTCATGATAGCACAACCAAACGAGGGATTTGGAATCTAAGATGTGGCACGTGTGATGTGGACAGCAAAGCGCCGACGCTTCCGAGTCGAGCCATCGCATCTTATATACATAAGTACATTCCCCAAGCTATAGTTAGCGACATCCATAGGAGTTCATGTGACTTGCTCGACCAGTGGAAGGCAACCTGGTGACCCTGCCAGGTTATTTTTTAGCAACATTGTTGCATCAGAGTTCATGGCATTCCGTTGACACGCGGGCGGCGGTGGTGCGTGCGTCCTCAAACTTTCCGTACAACTCGTTATCTTCCCCGGTAGCGGTAATCCAAGATATCGATTCTAGATCTAGCCCAGTGATTTCGGATTATGTTTCAGTGGTCCTGCATGCAAATCGGGACGTCGTTTGGGTCAGAGACTCGGATATACTGGGATCAAGGTTGCGGTCTTTAAAATTTCCACAATCTGCTTACATAACCTGTCTATGGCGCCCTGCCCCTCTTTCTCTCCATAGCGGATAAAAAGGAGCCTGGATCAGTTGCCATTCTTCGTCACGAACAATATGTCCCTCAAGCTGCTCCCAGATCGCTTCACCGATGCCACTCACCAGAAGCTCGACGCCGCTGTGAATGAGTTCTGCCCACCTGACAGCATTACGCTTCCTGAATCTTCTTTCAATTATGCTGTCCTTCTGATTAGTATCATTACAAGCTCACCGGAGTTCTTCAACACAAAGTACCGTCACTTGCTTGAGGTAATTACACTGACCGCCGCCAATGAGGAGCTACGAGTGATGCTCAATTCCGCCTGGGAACAGAAATCATACCGCCAAATTCGGAACCTCGGTACGTGTACGATCATCTACGATAATTTCTGGTCAAGTTGATGACCGTGGACGGTGGCACTGCATAGCAATCCTTTGCCATAATAACAGCGACTCCTCGCTTGGTGGGTTTCGATGCAGCATATCTCCCGCTCTGTTCATTACCATCATGCACCCTAGAACCCGGGGCTTTTACAGACGCGGGGAAGGAACATTTAATGTTCGCGTTGACCAACCAGCCTTATAAAGGCTGTGCCGTCGACGCTTTGTATGAATATCTTCAGCGAAACCATCGCAAGTTCGCTGACCCCCACGACTCGCGGATATTATGCTAGATTCTGTTCTATCGTTCAGAGTTCCGGAACAGGAAAGAGCACAATGATAGAGGTTTTCCTTCTTTTCATGAATGCCTACAACAGAGTGCTCATACATATTCATGTGCAGCTTGCTCGCAAGGGCGTCTTGGTGTTGTACATGAATCTTCGACCTGTCGCGGATAAATCTGGATTTCCTGGTCGCGATGACATTCCCGCGTCGATCCTGACCGAAGATGGTAGTTCCCAGACGGACTATTATAATAAGTGCTGTGCCTTCTTTGCAGCCATTTTCAAACTCGTGTACGAGCATCTATCTATTCCAACGAGTGACAGCAAAGCGGCAGTCGAGGACTGGAACAATGAATGGGACGTACGGTTGTCACCCCGTGCTGATCCTTTCGCTCGGCTGAAGAGCACGTATGACGAGGTAGGCCTGGTGCAATACCAATTTCTTGATCACCTTTTGTGAGCTGTGTTTGGTAGATCAAGAGGGACATAGACAGTACAATGGGTGTGTAATAAGCGAAGCTGCTAGTGTGCTGCAGTGCTCATTTACCGCAATTGCAATATCAGTTATCGACAACGCGTCTGGACGTTCAAAGTGCTGTGCAGTGTTGCCACAATCAACCGCTCATCGACAAAATAATTCCCATCTACTTCAAATCTGGTGATCGCGAGAACTGCATGTCCCAAATTCTTATATCAGACAAAGACCAGCTTTCCACGAATTCTTCGGCGCTGGCCAGTATCAACAGAACCCATGACAGCATCGGTGGACCAGAGCACTCTCTGCACCCTCGTCCCTATATCGCGATCTTGGCCGACCTTGGTCTCCACAAAGTTGGATTGGATTCGGTCACCTTCCCTGACAAACATTCTCCGCGACCGGCACACGACGCGGCGTGTCTTCGCATTCGTCCACTTGGATTCAGTCCCAAGACGTATCCATTTTTACAGGACGTCCCCGCAGTGTTCAATGTGCTGGAAACCTTGGTTCAAACGCAAGGGATTCCTAACGCGGAAGAATCATGTGCGCAGTTGCTACGGGACCAAGTTAGGTACGGGAGTTCTAGCGAGGCACGACACATGATGTGGGAACGGGGAGCTCTGACTGGCGAGGTGCCAGATTGACTGTTGGTCTTGGTACGGGCCACCGATGGTGTACGATTCAAAGGGGTTACGGTTTGGTTACACGCTCGATGAGACCAGAATGATTGCGCGTTTTGAAGGGTCCCGCAGCTTTGTTCATGATTGAGGCATTTTCCCTCTTTGTTTTCTCATAATTTGTAAGTCTTTATTCGCCACAGAAGTAGTCGGTCACGGTTTCAAAGGGTGGCGGAGAACGCTTTCGTCAGTTCCTGTACCCAAGTACTGTAGTAGTCTATACGACGAAAGATGTCATGATTCTATACAGCAAACCCGAACAAGGAGTTCACGGTCATCGAATCCTAGATGAAAATAAAAGTATGCCACCACGACCACCTTCATCTCGCCTCTCGCCGCCAAGTACCCCTGGAAAAATTGTCCGCCCTGGTCGACGATAACGTCCGCCTGTGCTACAGTCGTCACGTCCGAACCCTGCGGAAGGACGATCACAGGCCGAATCACGTCCCCAGGATACGCTTCCGGAGCGAACGCGAGCACCGTGTTGTATGTCGTCGAACAGCCTTGTCTCTGTCTCCGCGCCACTGGTAGCCACGACCAACCCCGAGGTCTATCTCCCGCCACCAATATCCCTTCATCCGATACCCCATATGCATCCACTAGTTCGGTATGCGTGAACTCGTCCAGCACGATCGGGCTCGTCCGATAATTCACACCGAGCATCGTCCGCTCATCGCGCTCGACCATCTTCTGTCCGAGTATCTAGTGAAGGATCCTGGTGGTGATGTTGAGCATTTCCATTTCGGTGATGACTAGGAGACGCTCTGGGGTGTAGGAATCCAGGAGGATCGCAGGGGAGAAACCTTTGTGGACCAGGGCGAGTTTCCAGGCCAGGTTTGTGCTATCGAGGTGAAGCTGTCGTGTATGCCATTCAGAAATACCTGCGGCATCTTGGACACATGTGTTTAGATTTCGGCCCCGGGAATGACTGTGAACACTGAGAAGTAAGTACAGTAAGGTAAGACGAAGCCTGTGTGGGAAATGCGATCATACACCACGCGGTTGCGTTAGCCTTGTCGATCCTGCCACAAGCCAGAGAGGCTGACAACGAGTACAGGGGCAGCAGAAGCCGTCATGATAGCGCAACGAGTTTGGGGGTTTAAAGCCTACGATGTCACACACAGGCAGCAAAGTGACGATGCAGTTCGGGTCGTCGTACCTATAAGGCTATAAGTAGTACTTCCCCAGGTTATAGTTTAGTCACCGACATCCTTCGAGGGGGACTTTAATATTTATGCGGGATGTTCTGTCATTGGACGCACGATGACGGGCACCGTGTAACTTGTGGAGTCATTTCATTAACGCTGATGCATCGGGCGTGATCCCATCAGAGGCATCACAATTGCATGAAGCATGGGACTGAATGCATTACCTGCATACCAGTTGGGCAAATTGTAGCCAGCTCGCGACTCGTCCGTACTGAGGAGAGATACGAGGTTTTGGATCTAGTTCTGGATTGTATTCCAGACTCTGGTCCCACACCCAAACCGGGACGTGGTCCGAGTCAAAGACACATTCACATTAAAATAGAGCGGTATCAGTAAATGTGCCAGACCTTGTGAGAACAAGACAGGAAGGATATTTATCGGCAAGACAACTCTGCTTTGATCATGTTGGACACAGGTCCACGAGAGGCTGGCCCTAGCTGATAGATTATCGACCCACGACTGCGCTGCATAGTGAGAACCAAGGGCAGTCAGGTTGAATGTGAGGGCATCCGCTGGTCGACATCCCAAACCAAAGACATGCTGCGAGACTACGAGATCCGCAGTGATTGGGTACGACGGTCTGGCGCGCCCTAAATGGATGTGATGTGTCGACGGATCCATCGTGCCATCCACGGGGCAGTGTTCTACCCGGCAACTTATGATCTCGATAAAGGTGGAACATGGACCGGACCTTTTCGAATATACGTGACATTTATTTGCCGTTGCTGTGGACTCTTTTGCTGTTGCCCCCTTTCTGTGGATTCACGCACATGCAAAGAGATTGGCGAGTGAACTGGAGCGCTGGACACGATCGAACAAGTCGAGTTGAGAGTGGATGGGTGGTCGATACTTTCACGGACAAAACGTCATGCTACGAGGACGGTCGTATAATTAGCAAGCTTGCAGAAAGACGCATCGTCAAGAGAATGATGTTTCACAGTAGAACATCCTGAACGTCTGGGAAAGGCTAAAGGGACTGGATAAAATTCCCGCGCCAGGCACCCGGTACTTGCTTGCTCTTGACCACCTCCAGGTTGCAAGGACGACTGTGACTACGCGACATACTGTGGAGGACGCGCCGGACCGGCAGTGCTGTAATCTCGAGAAGGACCGGCCGAGCAGCTTTGGCTTTGGCGCTTTGACCTTTGGCAGGTGTCAGACGTGTTCCATTGTCCATGAGCGCCGGTGCGATGGCAGTATGCTCGGTGAGTGGCGCACTGTATCGCTCGTGGACCGTAGCTTTGGCCGTTGTGGAAAGAAAGATAAAAGAGATGGGCTGACCGAGAGATGAACAGAATAAACAGAACCACAACAAGGTGGACCCACACGGACCTACTAAAACGGGTCTCCCAGCGCCTGCCTTTTTTCCCGCTGTACTTCATCGACGCGTCTTTCTCCCAAACCACTTATATCTTCCCCTCCTCCCCCTCTCCCCCTTCTATCTCCCATCCCATCTTCATCTCATGCCCCGCCCAGATCGCCCACCCCCTGCCGCGGGCTCTTCTCGCCATGGCGAGTACAAAGTCCAACCACCACGGCCCCCAAATGCATGGATCCTGTATCGTTCCTTCAGGTTCAATCTGCTCCGCCAGAACAACGAACGGTTGCCTCAAGCGATCGTCTCCAAAAAGATCTCCGAACTGTGGAAGAACGAAACGGAGCAAGTCAAGCGATATTACGAGCGTATGGCTGACGACAGGAAGGCAGAGCATCAACAGCTATACCCCGATTACCGTTTCTCACCTAAGAGGAAAGAAGAGAAAATGCGAGCCAAGGAGGAACGTAAACAACGCCGTCGCGCGAAAAAGTCCAAAGCTAGTGACGCCACACCACCAGACGCGGACGCTGGCGCGAACGTTGGCGCGGAAACGAACGCGACTGCCGCTATCCCGCCTCCTCCTCCCGTGCTCTACATGACCCAGCCTTATTTCATTCCTGGTTATCAACCCAACACGGCCTTGCCTCACCCCTTCACGCCCCACTATCCACCTGAAACATACTATGGTCCTGGCGGTCCCTCTCCTCCAATGTCGGCCGCACCATCGCCTGATGCGTGTGAGAGTTCCGAGTCACCCGAAGTACTGCCTTACCCAGAAGAAAACGTGGCTTCGTCCTCGTCGAGCTCGTCTGTTCGAACATCGCCCTATAGCTCTGAGTCACAGGCATCCTCCTCTTCCTCGCAGCTCCTTCCCAATCCATTGTACTTCTCGTCTCTCCCTAGCTCCCACCAGCCGTCTCCTAACCCTTATGCGACCCAACCACTCCCAACACCCCTCTTTCAGTCGTCTGCGCCCAATGGCTTACCTCTGGCCGCACCTCAGGTACAACTCTCATCAGCCGAGAACACAGTCGTTCCAGCAGCGCCAGTGTGGAATAATATTCCCACTCAGCTATCAAGTCTCAACTCCCACAATTCCGATGTGAGCTCCCGTGCAATTAATGAATCTCTGTGTTCTCTAAACGAACTTTTAGGAGGTTGCGCAATTCGATATTCCAATCAACCAAACGCAGAACTTTGCTCAGTTCCCGCGACGTCTCCACCGCAGCTCATCGTTAGGGATGATCTCAACGACCGACGAAAACGGTGTCTTCAATGTGGCGAATGTCGGATCCTCTGACCTCACGGCTCAACCCCAGGGCGAGTTGGACATCGCTATGGGACCCCAGGCCTCAACAGTTGATTACAACGAGCAACTGTTCGCCGACTATGACTTTGCTGAATTTCAAAGGCAGATGATTTCCTTCGCGGAAAGTAGCTCGAGCTCTGCCGCAGTCACTTCTTCTTCCGTCCAGGACGACCCTCAGTCCCTCTTCCATACTCCAAATAACCCCGAGGTTCAGGCGTACATGACTACTCAGCAACGCCAGTCTAGCGTTTTTACGCAGGATATGATGCACTTCTTCGATTTCGAAGCTGCGGGAGGCACTAACGAGGACACTTCTTCTATTGTATCCCCTCCCTCCCTCCCTACTACAGTCGCTCCGCAGCAGGTGCGCTTCCAGAGTGCTCAGCATGCAATGGCAATGCCCATCTTCACTCAGATGACGAACACGCCAACCGATGCTTCTGGTATCTCGTACGTACCGCCCGCCGGTGCAATCAACTCGTCAACGCGTCGGGTGGCGGGTAGCTGGAAGCCACCCTTCGCCATCCCTCCTTCGCAGGTGGAAGAATCCGTCCAGTCCTGGAACCTCTCCATAAACTGAGTGGCCGTCGTCCAAAAATCGACCTCAACATCTGTTTTCATCTCACGATCTCAATGTCTTGCTGGACCTCAAGGGCCCACCGCTTCATCCGTTATGTTATCTCATCGGCTTGCTTTCAGTGTGCATAGTTTTGATCGACCGTATTGTTTTCTCTCTGCTATCGCTTGCCCGAGGTCATCTACACGGTATGCCAATTCACCGCCACTTGTCGCGTGTCTTGGCATCAGTGACTTGGACTTCCATCCATCCTCGGCGCATGGTCTCCTGAATTTCATCACCCTAAAGACATGCTTCACATCACCTATTGTCCCGAACCACACCTTAATGCTTCTTTATTCTTGGACTTATTTCATATCTCAGTTATCACCTCTTATCACCCGCATCTCGTCCATCTTTTTGCAACCGTAACTCCATTCCCATTCTTCATTTCTCGATGATTCATTGACACTTATCGCGCCTGTGTTTTGTATTGATACCGCATCATACATTCTCTTTCTCCATACAGGCGATCTATTACCCTAACACTTTTCACGCCGAACTGGTTTTCATAAATAGCACTGGCATGCTTTTTTCTTATATCATTGCATTGAAATGTTCCTCATGAAGTGTACCGTATCCAATGTAATTGCGTTTCAAAAACCGATATCGAGAACCAAGTCTTGCAATGTTGGGGAAGGGCTGTCCGTGAATGAATATCATATGACAAGTGTCGTCAAACTGGAAACTTTCACGAGGCCGACTCGCCGAGTGTTCGAACGTTCACACAGATCCCATTCATCATCATGACTCGACCCCCCTCGGACTTGTCACGCGTTCGAGAGGGCCTGGTAACGAATGAATGACTTGGCTCTTCTCAACGTGTCCAGAAAAGGTGGACAATAGACCAAAAAAAAAAAAAAAAGAAGGTTACGGGGGTTGGGGCTGTACGACGTTGCATTGTTCAATCGACACCGGTGACACGCGTTTCAGTGGTATCCCGGCAGGCTGGGCGCCCGCTACTATATCGCTTGTACATGTTCCATCGGAGGGGGGATTGGTTGATCAAGGTTTGTGATTGGATGATCGATGTGTATCTGCATGGAACTTACACGGTCGAGCTGGATCCCTGCATCCTCGTACGTCTGGTCGAGACACATGCCCGAGAGGGAACGCGTTTCGTAGGTACATACGTCTAATCTCACACACGTGGACCCGCTTGGGATCCCCCCTCTTCGGAACGGGGGGGTGTCGTTCCTTGGTGTCACCCGCACGCAACGCTTTGGGAAGCGGGACAATGGAGAAGCACGGCAAGTGTAACTTGAGAATTTTTTTTTTTTTTTTTTTTTGGGGGGGGGGTAGGTCGGAGTGAGCCGGTGCATGTGATGCTGTAGGGGTGTTACTTAGCATGTCAGTCAAAGCCTTTCAGGTCCCGGGAAAAGTGAAAAGAGATCGGAA
>JBBPNO010000138.1:0-49723 GCA_038090915.1 Boletus eberwhitei
AAGCCAGCTTGAAGTGAACGAAATAGATACGTCTCATCGCCTCCTCACCCCCCCCCCCCCCACTTACTCGTCCGTACGCCGTTTCTTGAACGGTCTCTGCAACGGATCGACCTTGCGCGCATCCAGTACGTGCTGCAAGTCCCCATACATGGGCTGACCTACTCCCAAACACCCCGAACGACTATGCGCCCGATTACACGCGTCCACGCGCGCAAACTCGTGCCGGCACGTATTACACTTGACCCTAAATCCAATGTGCGTCACCACATGACGCGCGATGCTCGTCCCCTTCATATGCGGCTTCGGACACTCGCGCCACAAACACCGCGTCGTCACCTCGCCGCCGCGAAAGCCGTGAAAGAGCGCGAGGTGGTCGGCGACGCTCGATTGGTCGCCTTCGATCCACATCCCGCAGGGCGAGTGGGCGAGGTCCCAGAAGCATTCGTAGACGTGGAGGAGCTTGTCGGGGCGTTGGAGGGCGGCGGACCAGGATTCTTCGTCGATGAGGTGGCCGTCGCAGCGGATGACGGTGCGCGTGGGCGGTTGTTGTTGTTGTTGTTGTTGTTGTTGGTCGGCGGGGACGGCGTCGGAGACGTCGACTGCGGCATGAGGCAACGCGTACGCCGACGGCTCGTCGTTCTCCGACTCGGCCGAGGGCGAAAAGTGCGAAAACGACGTATCGGACGAGGACGGTGCAGGGGGTGGTGGCGCAGGGTACTGGGAAAAAGGCACGACGCTCGGCGACAAGGACGACGGAAAGGGAGGTGAGGCGCGCAAGGCAGGGTTAGTCACCGAAGACCATCGACGTAGATGACGCGAGCCTGGCGGAGTTTTCTGACAAGTGTGCCCGATCGAGCCAGCCCTCCTTGGGGAGGACCGCGGACTTTGTCCTGCACAAGGGGGGGCGACAGCCTGAGGATACCAGGCGTGCGGTCGACTGACGTGGTCGCCAAATGGGCTGTGTTCAGGGTACTCTAGGACTGCTCGGGCATCGCCAACAAAAGGCACTTGACTATCAATCAAAGGCGGAGCGGACCCTGGCCGCGGGAGCTCTTCTGCGTGGATGGCTGTACTGAAAGAAGGGGGCTCGCAAATGGGGTGATCATGCGGTGACTGTGAGGACGAGTAACCAGGATAAGGCGTGGCCATAGCACTCGCAAAGCGGTGATCGAGGGATATGATATCTTGGTGAGGAGCCTCTTGACACCCACAGCGTGATTGCACAGTCTGGCGATCAAGGGAATAGTGGCTCGCCGGTTCGCGCACAGTCGTACGCGTCATCACGGGAAGTGGTTCGGCATAGCTGAATGCATGAGTGCACTCTGCGCTCGAAAAGTCATCATCCTGATACACCGTGGAGGGTGGCGAAGGACTCGTGATCAACCCGCCTGGCAAGAACGCCGAGGGTAATGGCGAGGCACTCGAATTGGCAAGGCCAAAATCGTAGCTTGTACCGAACCGCCGGTCCGTATTCACCATGCTCGCTCGACGAGCAGGCACCCGAGGGCTGACGTCAGAACGAAGTGCAGAAATCCCTGGCCTCGCGTCCTCGGGGATGGCGCCGGCGCCCTTGATACATTGAGAGAGGGATCCACGTACTGGTGTGGGGTAATGTAGGCCGAGGTGTGAACTCCAGGAGCTGCCACCGCGAACGTAAGTGGGGAAGGTCAGGTGCTATAGACTGAGAGAGACGTACGAGTTCTCAATGATGGCCGTCGGTGCATTGACAGGTTCGTCGACGGCCCCACGCCCATGACCCCCATATTGCGGAGTAAAGTGAAAACCGCCAAGCTGGGCACATAAAATATTGCCTTGTATGTCGTCCGCTGAGTCAGTTCGAAGCGGAGAACCAGGGAACGCAAACGTCCGGCCACTTGGCCCCTGTCCTTGATATGGCTCGGACAACGTCAACGCATCATCACGTGGACAATCACTGTAATTGGATTTTTCGAGAATAAGAACAATTATCTACACGTGGACGGCAAGGACGGACCTTGAGGGAAGATCATCACGTTGCGTGTTACATATATGTGAATCGATGACATCTTCTGCAACGTGTTGTTGGATGGGGTCGGCGGGGTATGATCTCGTTGGAGCTGGTTGCGAAGGAGTCAAGGCCGAGCTAAAGGGCACTTGTATTGTGAAGACGGAGGACTCGCGAAAAGCCGGGCATGCTCACCAGAGAGAAAAAGTGGAGTAGTCGAGACCCGACATTACAGAGGAGCAAGAGGGAGAGCTGTAGAGTCGGGAGTTAAAAGGAGGAGCTATCCGAAACGTCGAAAGGATAGAGTGGAAATCGAGTTCTCTTTTGCAGTCAGTGGAACGACTTTCAAATGGGTCTTGGTCAAGGGTCAAGATCCAAGACTGGAAAGGTTCTTATACATTCCGTATTTGTCGAATGCGGGGCGAGGCAGCACACCAGCGAGAGGAACATGGCATCCCTACGCACGCCGCACTTCGAATGTCTTGCAAATCCGAGGCAGGGCAACAATATGATTGGAACAGGATGCAGGCAGGAGTGCATGTTCCGGTGAGCGGTATGCATAAGCGCTCTCCGGGCCGTCAAAGGCGGTGCATGGAATGGCGTCATGGTTGAACATTTTGAGCAGACTGTTGATCATCAAAAAAACCCTCTTCCTCAAAGAGCTTAACAAGTGGATGACAAAGCACTCACGATTCAATCACTTGAGGGCCAGGAGGAAGAGAGCAAACACACTGAGCGGAAATTGCTGACCTCATCCAACGAATGGAGCATTCATTTTACCGCGGGGAGACTGACCCCGACCAAGCACGCAGCGGCTCAGAGCCACGAGAGACTCAAAGGGGAAGAAATGGCTCTCAGCGACTCCAGCATGTCCGTGGAGAGCGAACGCATCCACTGTGCTGTACGCCCCTTGGCCCACAAGCGATGGGAGGGCAGGCAACGGTATGCTCCAATTGACGTAAAGCGGATCGCAGGCTGCACTTCACGCGGCCTTCTGTGAAGCGATATCAAGGAGATATCCGCTGATAAAGGTCCATGTACCGAGGTCCCGCTCTGCGGGGCGCAATGCTAAATGAACGATGTCAGACGATAAGTATAGCCATGACGAGTGGCCGGATTCGAGGCGGAAGTTGAGCAGCTCCGAACGCACAAATGTCATACGTTTGGCCGCGCCCCGACGAGCACGGCGGAGGGGTCAGAGAGGGCCCATCATAAAAGGACGGGCGAGTGCATGGACAACGGGTGGCAGATAATTAGATTCATTGAGCGGGATACAGTAAGAGAATGAAATGACTCTGCGGTTGCCGGAGAACGGCGTCATTTGGTGGATGGAATCCATGCAGAACTGCGTCACCTGGCTCCGCTCAAATCTGTGGTAGCGGATGCTGTGAGGGAGGTGACGTCGCAGCGTGGTGATACAGGATGGATCGGGGGGTATATCCTGTACATGTCACACTGTCAACGGTCGGTGAACGCGGGAGCATTTCAGTGTAAAGGATAGGGAGAACAAAGGACGTCACTTCATTGCGTCTTGGTCGGCTCGCCTTTGTCAATAACCAAAAAAAAAAAAAAAAAAAAAAAAACCAAAAGAAAGACCCTGTCTTTCTCCACATTTTGCAATAGCATTTGGAGAGCCCGAGAGATGTCATGAGTCGCTACGGCGGAGACCCACCTAAGCCGGTGGTGATGAACAAAGCACATTGCTGGAGTGGGCGGTGTCGGTTGCAGGGGGCAAAGAAAAGGAGCATGGAGCGATGATAGGACAGTCTTTTTGAAGTTTCTGTGTGCGAGATCGATCTTGGGCTAGGCCCTGAGCGTTGTTCGCACCCCAAAACATGCTCGAACCGAGTCCAACGAGGGTACCCCCCTTCCTCGTTTCAAACTCCGTGCCCGTTCCACGCCATCATGAACTTGTCCCTCTACAGCGTCAATGCCTTTATCATCCTCGACAGCGAAGGCCACCGCGTGCTCGCCAAGTACTACCGTCCGAAAACGAACACTCAGGACTCGCTAACCCCAAAAGACCAGCGCACGTTCGAAAAGGGTCTATGGCAGAAAACAAAGAAGCCAGGCGGTATGACTCCATGCGGCTCCCATCGTGCACCAACTCACATGGACACCAGGCGATGTGATTCTTTTTGACGGCCATCTTGCCGTGTTTCGCCATTCGCTCGACCTCATCTTCTATGTCATCGGTGGCCCTACAGAAAACGAAATTATGCTCTACTCCGTGCTGACGGCGCTCTTTGATGCCGTATCGCTGTTGCTGCGAAATCAGGTGGAGAAGCGTGCGGTTCTCGAGAACCTGGACTTGGTGTTGCTATGTCTAGACGAGACCATAGACGATGGGTAACCGGTTACCATTATATCCCACACGAGCGCGTCTCATTCCCGTTTACAGCATCATTGTCGAGACGGACTCCACGACGATCGCTTCCAGAGTCAGTCGGCCGAAAGCCGATACGACCGAAATCGTGATCAACGAGCAAACGTTGATGAGCGCGTACCAGACAGTGAAAGACAAGGTGCAGCAAAGGATCCAACAACTTTAGGCTACTCGTAGACATTTTCGCAGAAACAATATTTGCCGTCGTCACCACCAGGGTGTGTTCCCATTAGATATATTCAACATGCTTGATCTGCGTAAGAATCGTAATGGATATCATGAAGGATGTAAAGTAACTTGCGGCCTAATGCCTTGTTGTCGGCGCTCGCACCCGCCATCATGTATCTTACACTTTCCATCTTACAGCCATTCTCCCATTACTCGTACAACAACCAGCTGGGATCGCGTGGCGATGCGTCGTGGTCATAGACGAAAAGAAAGACTGATAATAATTAGCTGGCGTTCGCATGCCTAGGGCAAAGTGCTTCTCACCCAGCTTTAATGTCCATGCGAGTTAATATCTCGTATACTGCCGCACCCGATGCTGCGACCACGGTGAGGGTCGCTGCCACCCGTTGTAGGGTGGATATGCTGTCGTTGGATAGTGTGAAATCGGGGTGCTCATAGATGGCGTAGGGACGCATGAAGAGGATGAGATATGGAGAAGAAGTGTCGTGAAGGGTTTTAGTGGGGAGTATCGGAGAAGGTCTTATACTACCAGACTTTTTGCCAAGGCAGTGAATTACGATCTCCGCGGACAATGACCCCAAATGTTTCACTTTTTTTTTTTGTTGAAGAAACAGCCCGAGTGCCTAACTAGTTCGGCTTCCAGAGTCGAGTTAATGGGGGAACGGGGGAAATTCGCGAGGGCGTCGCCCATGCCGCTATACCAAAAGCACGGTTTTATATTACAGCCCTGTCCGCGTCCCTGACCATTACATTTAGACATGTATAACTTGTCACGTCTACTTTTGGGTCGTGTTCTGTTCGCGGAACGTTTCGCCTGCTCTCTTCCCCGGATAATTTGGACCCTCCATTACTACACGTCGCTTCCCGATGGACCCACTAGAACAAATCAAGCTTGTAGAACGTCGACCCCAACGAGATCGCCAGTGATCACGACAATCCCAACCACCCGGTCATCCCCTCATCCCGTCCCGTTGTAAAACATGGGCTAGATCCTCGCAAATCGCCCTGCGCCCAGACATTTCGAGCACACGGTCGCTTGATGGCTTCTTGTATTCTATTCCCGTATCATCACCGTATGTGTTCGCACAGCTGATTCCTTTGACACCGCTTAAATCTGTGCGATGTTCACGGGAGATCCAGAGGCCTCACTGGTGAGGTTAATATGAAAGAGCGATGTGGCGTACCTACGGATGATGCCCGTTGATCCTGAGAACCTTCTTCGAAGAGTCGTTTCCGGCGGAAGGGGGGGAGGGGGGGGGTTCTTCGTGTCGATAGCACTTATCGTGCAAGTCGGCATTGACCGAGAACGATCTCACAAGCCAAACCCAACGCGGACAAGTTGCGCAGTACAACCCCCCATGGGTACATGAACTTGGGAATTCGGAACGACGGGAAACGAATCTATCACAGCCTCCACGAGGGGACGATGGGACCGGGTTGCTCGGTTCGGCAAAGAGACCCAGAGCCCGATCATATGACAGAGCCACTATCCCCAGACGAGCGAGTATAAATTTTTAGACTGCGATGAAACGTTCCCCACGAGCTCAGAGCCTCTTCCGTGCCCGTGAAATCCGGGCATGGGCGCTGCAGAGCCTCGTTCAGGTCTCCCTCCCCCCGTGTCAGGAATCGGAGTCGGATGATTCCCCGGCCGTCCTTCCGCACCGCACTTCCGCAAGTTGCGGCACGCTCAACGATAGCAATTACGACCGACCCTTGCGGCGCTGACACCCCTTTCCATTCAGAGCAAGATTGGTTCACCCGAACGCGTGCGCACGCACTATAGTGTACTAAAACCGACTGCGCACTATCGCCATTTCGAGTTATCGAACAGGCTAAACATACCTCGATGGGAATAGACTAGACGTGACAGAGGCAGGCTGACACTTTTATCTCCCCAGTGGGTATTCACGCCCATCGACGATCCAACGCGCACTCTACCGACAGACTTGACCTAGATACGATCTTCGCATTCACACATCCTCGAAGGTCTCAAGCTCTTATGTAACATCAAGGGCCTGGCACCTCCACGGGGACGCCACCATCTACAAGTAAAGCTTACCATGTACGGGCAACCCCGATAATGTAAACGATGAACCCCTGACGGGTGACTTGCCGTCAGAGAGATGGCCATGGGGGGCCCTTGATAACAAACGAAACCACGTGGGGCCGAAATCGTATCTACTACCGTGCTCAGTCAAACTGTGCTCCGGTTCCCTTTCACACGGCGATCGATATCGATGTCGACGCGTAGACGTCTCTCCATCCCAGCTCGCCATCAAATCATACATGATAATCATTCCCTGATCACCCCACGGCACCCTCGTTCGCACGTACGGAACGTCACCGATTCAGAGCCACGACCACAACGAACAGCAACGCCGCGTGTTCGTCCCGTCGGACGCGTACCACGCGGATCTGACAGGGAAGAACCCAAAAACGAAAAAAAAAAAAACGTGTCCGTGTCACATCAATGTCGTTGTCATTGGCATACAGTACCTTTTTTTTACACGTCATGTCGTTTTCAAATCGTACACGATATGGGTACGAGGGTTCGTCTAATCTCGGAGGGCTGATAACGATGCACGCATCCATTTCTTTTTCCGTCGTGCGATACGGTCCAAGCTCCAAGTTTTTCGAGTGCCTCCCGATCGATTCGGATCCGATCTGAACCGTTACGCCCAACCTGAACACATGTCTCTCATACCTCTCTCGTCGATCCAAGACCAAGACCAACGAACGAGCCAATTCTGAGACATACGTGTGGCGCGATGCGCAAACACAATAATATGTGAAACAACGCCGTCGATTCAGACGCTCGTGAACAAAACACGAGAGACATCATATCATAAACGTCACCACGTCTACGTGATGACCGTACCTCATCAACCCTTCCGAGCGAGAAAAAACAAACAAAACAGGTACTGTATTGTGGGGTCATAGCAAACGAGCCGCGTCAAGCGTCTATGTAAAAACAAACATAAAACAGGCACACACGATGGATATCATATCAGAGAAAAAAAAAAAAAAAAAAAGTCGATGGGATATATCCTGTAAGATGGGGTAAAAAAAAAAACAAAAAGCAGTAAATGGTCGACGTTCGGAGCAGAGAAAGAAAGACATATAGCACGCATGACAGTACCCAAGAAAAAAAAAAAAAACACACATCACCGAGACGCTCAGAACAAACACACAAAGTTGCTCGGGAACACATGTCGTCCGGCCTGCCTTCGCGTGTCATCCAGCAATTCACCGCTCCACCACCCATCCTCGGGCGTATCCGTCACCGCAATAATATCCCCCGCCTGGAAATCAAACTCTTCGTCGATCGTCGCAGAATAGTCGTACAGCGCCTTGACTACACACAGACGGATCAGCACAAGCTACACTCATCCCGAAAAACACCCACCATAAAACAAGATCGGTCGACCATCGTCCGTGTAGGTCCCCGTCGGCGGAGGTGGCTGCCCACGCAGCGGCGCAGGCGATGGGGACCGTCTCGGATTCGTCGATGCATACCCCGGATGGTTCGGCAGATACGGATCCGCCACATACAACGCGCTCTGATTCGGCTGGTGGTGGTACGCAGGTCGCGTCACCTGCCCATGGTTGTCATGGTTGGTTTGTGGCGCCGCCGCCACCGCCTGCGGGTACGGCTGTCCTTGATACCCATCGTTGTACGCCGGATGCTGAGGTGGGTGGCCGTAATTGTACGGTTGAGTGCCGCCGTAGGCATAGTCGTTACGCGGCGCCGGTGGCTGCTGCTGCTGCTGCTGTTGCGATTGCTGCTGTGGGCGTGTCAGCGCTCGGCTGGTATCGTGGTATCCGGGGTAGGGCTGAGGGGGCTGTGTGGGTTGAGGGGGAGGTCCACCGGACTGTGGGTAATGCGACCCAGGTTGCCGTGCCATCATATCTTGTATCACCCGTCCATCCTGACCCAGCGCGATCCCAACATTATTGGTCGGCGTCGCTGACCGAAGCGCGATGGACCCGCCACGACTGAGAGCCCCGTGGTTGGGTGGAGCGCCGGGAGCGGGGGGTCCTCTGACATAAGGCTGCACAGCCGTCGGGCTCGGACCTCTCGCAGGCGACGGCGCACGGGGCACCAGTGACTGTGTACCCACGCCCGGATACCCAGCCCTGCTCGTCGGACGCGGCGCACCCTGATCTTGAACCTGGTTCACCATCGGCGGAGGGGGTCCGACATACGAGTTGGCTCGGCTCCGAGGTTCACCCGGGAACGGACGTTGGTATCCACCCACAATCTGCTCCACTGGTATGTTCGACGTCGAAGGCGGTATCGAGGGTGGAGGTGGTGCAACCAACGCAGCCTTGGGCGGGTTGGGCGAGGTCGAGCGTGACGGCGTTTGTGCGAGCGGGTAGGACCCAACGACCACCTCCGCCGATTTACGGAAGTCATCACGTGACACAGCGTTGGAACTCGTCGTCGTCGTCGTCGTCGTCGACGGCGTGCCATCCCGACGAATCGTGTTCTTTCTCAGAGGACCACTGGCAGCAGCAGCCGTGCTCAGTTCTGCCATACGCTTCACCAAGGGATCCTGTTCTCCCACTGGAGGCGACGCCCGCGCTTGACCACCGGCCTTTTGTCGCTGAGGATCCTTGTTCGGGTCAACGTCCCACGCGCGATCACCGATAACGAGTTGTGTGTTGGACACGGTCGGGTCGATGGGGTCACCAGCCGAAACAGGCTTGGCAAGCGCCGGCGCGACGCTGTTGCGCTTCTGGAGGTCCCGAGAGGGGGACACGTGTCCATTGACGCCGTTCGCCTGGACCCGAGGATTCGTCGATTTCTGCGTGGCACTCCTCGACAAAAGAGTGGCGCCGGTAGTCGCGCTGCGAGACGGCCCGCCACTCCCACCAGCACCCACACCAGCGTGATTCAGGTCGTCATAGACTTCGTCGTCCTGCGCGAGCGTAGCAGCGCGATTGACTCTCTGCGTGGAGCGGACAAAGGTGGAGGGTCGCATGGCGACCCGGGTAGATGATACAGGGGGTGCGTCGGTATTAGCATAGTCCACAAACATGGGAGGTTCAGGGATCGCAGTCCCTGTACCATAATCCCGAACAAAGTTTTCCATATCCTTTTCTGGCTCCAATTGTTCTAATGCGAGACGCATTTTCTCGCATGACTAGGGGGACGAGAGAGGATAAATAAGCCCTCACGACCGATCCACGGGCAATCCACGCACCTCGTCGTCTGAAACACACACCGTCGACACCGCATTGGCATACGCCCACATGTTATCCTTCATAAACTCCGTCCGCTCCTCCTCGAGATCTTGACACGTATCACAAAACGCCTTCCAATCCTGCTCCCATTTCTGCATCGTCTCCTGCAACACCCTCGTAAACTGCGCATAATCGTTCTCGTTCACCTGCACCGTCTGTTGCGCCCGCTCCAACTTGAGATGAATCTTTTCGAGATCCTTGCCCTGCACGAGCGTCGACTGCGCCGTGTAGGAATTGATGCGCACGCAATCCGACTCGTACTTTTCGCGCGCTTTGCTGGCGTGTTGTTCTCGCGTCTGTTTGACCTTGAACTCCTTCTCGATCGCCGCTTGATACACTTTTTTGTGGTGTTGTTGCTTGGATACAAAGGCGCCGACCTGGCCTTCCAATTCCGTTCGGATCTGCTGGGCGAGTTGCGAATGGTAACCAGCTTGCTTGTCGGTCTCGAGACGAAGCGTGTCGATAGAGTTGCGTAGCTCCCTGTCGATGGAAGGGAGGTGAAACACACCCACATGATCAGAAGACGGTTCGAGAGGGAAAAGAGAGGGGAAACCAGCGAGAATGAATCAAGCCACACACCCGATCTCGTCCTTTCCGATCGCCATCTTGGCCAGTTTTGCCATCCGTTTCGCATAGTCTTCTTCGATCGTCGATCTGAACGTATAAGAGTAGCCAGCGTGTAAGAGGGAGTGAAAGAGAGAGTGAAAGAGCCACGCACCGTTCCTTCCAAAAGTTGCGTAGTTCTTCCATGGTTCGGGCTGCGCCACGCATGCGTGCAAAGAGGACGTCGACGCCGCCGTCGCCCGGCCCCCAAAAGGCATTGCAAAAGTCGAGGTTACGGGCAGAGGTATCTGGAGACGTCGTGCGGGCATATTTTGCCAGCGAGGTGGTGGATGACTGCCGTCTGGCAGACATGATGCGAAAGAGATGTCTGTTCAGTCGTCGTGGTTTGAAAACGCGGCAATTGAGGCGCACTGCGGTGGATGGGTGGCAAGGGGGGTCGACTGGGAGGGGAGTTCTGGCTGTGGATTTGAATGTCAACGACGACGACGACGACGCCGGTTTCGAGGCTGTTGGCGGCGTGGCCTGTCCAAGTCAACACACAGCGCCCACTCGTGGCAATGTTATACAAACTCACTGCCACTCGCATCACGATCTCAATTAATGCAGTTCATCCATCAATATTGCAATATCCACCACTAGCGTTGGCTAAAGCGCGATAATACACATTACAACTATACAGAAATACATATAATTCGCGCGAGATTCGTAGAAAAACAGCACGTCGCACGATTAGATGAAGAGAAACGATGCATATCAATACACAGTCAAGCATTCGGAACAGTCGCAACTGGGGGAACTCCTTCCGGCGGTGCTTGAGGGGGTGCCTTTTGCTGGGTCGCTTCTTCATACGTACCTCTGCCAGGATTGGCGAGACCGGTAACGGCTAACGTCTGGGTGTCGTATCGGGACACAAGTAACATGAACCCCATGAGGAACACAGGACCGGACATCAGATCCAGGATCCCGTAAAAGACCATCTCCGACGTGGGCGAGATGGTGTTACTACCCTCCGAGAGACCCCAACAAATCGGATAAAGCATCCAGATGAAGGAGATGTACGAAGCACCAAGGATGTAACCTGCTCGAAAGCCATCGTTTCTGAAGGAGCCGCGACCCATATGGGCAAACAGTTGACCCCTAGGATGCGAGGAAAGGTCAGATAAGCTGACACGCCACCACGACTCAGCCGGCAAACAAACTGCGACGCACCAGATGAAAAAGAGGCCAAACAAGCCAAAGACAAAGAAGCCCCACTTATAAGATGTGGGTACGAGCGCGCCAACCAAGCCATTGATAACCAAGTACCAGGAGAAGAACAAAGGGACGAGGAGCTCAGGCGATGCCATGGACGTGAAAGACAACAGTGCGAAGAGCACCAAGGGTGCATTGATAAACCACTGAATATATCTGACAAACTAGGGGCGATAGATGAGAAAAAAAAAACAGGGCGCAGAGAGACCAATGCGTACCCAAATTTGCCGGGTGGGGTGTGTATCAAACTCTGAGCGAACTAGAGTCCACCCCAAGTCGGATGCCATAGCAAAGTACGTAACAGATGAGACTGCGAGGACGATAGTGGGAATGAAGTGGAGAATCCGATTGTGTCCGCGGGTCTATGTAAAAAAACTCAACAAAAATGAGAGTAAGGGGGAGTGAGAGGGATGTACCATGTATGACCAACCCAACGCAATGAACCAAAAGATGAGCATGAGAGCAAAGACGGCCCAGAGCCAGTCGGATGCATGAGTAGTAATGTGGGCGTCACCGGCTGGAGGGTTGGTGCGAAGGGCATCGTTGTGTCTGGGGTAGACGACTTGGAAGGCCATGGCGAAGAGATGGTGGGGGGCACGAAATGGAAAAAGCTTGGCTTATAAAGAGTGCGGTCAGAGGGGTCATGGCTGATTCAGTCCAGGAAAATAGGAGAAAACATGTTTAATTCGGTGACGTCACATCTAAAACAGCTGACATTCGAACAAGTCTCAGTCACTGGCCCAACATATCCGAAAAGTCGTCCCGTCGAAAAATACTCCGTGTTGGGTCTTGTCGCATTCGTTCGTCTTTGAGCATCCTGTACACTCGGAGGTCAGCGCAAATCACTATTCTGCACCAGAAAACTCACCGTGCATCCACCCGAGCATCTTCGCCCTCGACACCGAGCACGGCTTGCGGCGTTTTTGCCTCGATGATCTGCCATTGGACGCACGTCCTCAGCGCACGCACGCACGCACGCACGCAGATCGCATCGCACTCACATAGTGATTATCGCAGTGTGGACAATACTCGTCGCTCTCCTCGTAATTCGTCATGTCCTTGCGGAACGCCTTTTTACACTTTTTGCAGACAAACGCCATCTCTGTCGTTTTATTCAGTCGGTGGTCCTGTGTTTCTGCGTGGCACTCGGCACAGTCGAACCACTGCTTGCAGCATGGCGCACGTATCGACACCTGTGCGTTCAGGATATGTTTGCTGCAAGAGTCCGAGTAAACATCTTTTTTTCGAAGAAATGGAGCTAAAAAATGTGGTACAGACCACATCGCAAGCGGTACTACCGTGGAGAGGGCTCAACAGGACGAGCGGTGTTGCGAGAACTGACTCCCATTCAGTTGCCTAATATGGAAATCAGCCTCTATGTAGTATCTAATCAAGCAAACGACACAACTCCAACGCCCTGCTCGCAGCCTGATCCGACGGAAACACTGGATAATCCCGTCCAATCACCTTTCCCTCATACACCAACAACGTGATCCGCTTCAACAACACCATACCCTCCACCTCGAACGTCGGCAACCCCAACGCCTCTGAGAACGCACGCCTCTCATCGCTCAAAATCGGGTACGGGAGTCTTAAGCGCGTCGCCACCTCGGACTGGTATTCCGCTGACTGCGTGCTCAGTGCAAAGATGCGTACCCCGCCCGGTCGTGCGGCTTGCAACGCGCCGAGCGTATCCCGGACACCACAAAGCTCCTGTCGTCGAATCCATCAGTCGCGCGTTCATCGAAAAAAGTGAGGAGAGGAAAAAGAACAACGAAAAATATCAAAGATCAAAGGCATGAAGCCGAAAACCAAACCTCGACCTCACTCACCGGCGTACATCCCCTCGCACCCGGAATCGCATCCCACCCAGGTGGATTCGCCACCCCGGGCTGCCCCGTCCTCGGGTACACGAACACCAGCACCGGTCCTTCGAACGATAACGCTCGTAGGTCGACCATCGTCTCCTCCTTTTCATCCCCATCCCCATCCCCATTCCCATGCACACTCCCTTGTTCTTTCCCCGGAAACGTCCCAGTAGCCCGCAACAACACCGATGCCGGAAGCTCAACCCGCGACGCTGCACTGGCACGCAGGTGATCCGCCGCCCCGTCGTCCGTCGGAACGGGCAGATCACTTGGGAGTGCCGACCAATCAGCAAGTACAGATCCGGTTGCCATCCGTCGTCACAGAATGCTGTGTGCCGAGCGTTGAGTACCGAGTCAAGTAAACCGAATGGACGTCAAGGTAACTCGCGATGGTACGATGAGAATACTTGGTGAACCGAGGAACCTGAGTTTGGTAGCGTAACACGCTGTAATACCTCACACGGTCACCGCCGAGGTGACGACGAATATATTCGCAGTGTATCGAAAAGGTGCAATCGATGATATTCATGTCCTTATCACCACATGACTCGCATGGGAGTTGTTGTCACGTTCCATCAGATGAGCGGTGCATGCGTGTGGCATAGAATCAGCTGCGTCAATGGTATCTCCTCTGAGACCAACTATTTCGGATCCCGGTGCTCTGATGATCAGCAGCCACATGGGTATGTACTTGCCCCCAGCGGGAAAAGAATAGGATCCCAAGTTAGCGTCCGAACGTATCTTACGCAGCAACTACATGGGTTAGATTACAGTAAAACACAACGCATACCCGATAGTCATGGTATCCTCCGCCGTAAATCATACGAGTCCGTGCGCGTGATGTCAACGCGACACCGTCGGTCGCCCAATCTCTACACGTCGAGAGCGAAAAGAAAGGCCCTCTGCCATCAGCACCATCGCCACGCCACTCGACAGCGAAACACACGCACCGATAGGCGACCGCCAATGATGCACCAGGTTACTCACGCGCCTCGACCGTGCTCGAATCAACTCGACATCGCCGACGGTCAGCACCCCACCCAACTCCACATCCCCAGTCAGATTCAGGCGATTCGGCCGCAACGCGACCGACCCGCCCAAGGGATCCATGTCCTCCAACAATGCCTTCTTCGACGGCAGACGATCTTGTCCCCGCGGCGCCACCACCTCATACGCCGGTAATCCAGCCAAACTCAAACTGGCATTCGGTTGCGTTCCGAGTGGCGGTCCATCAAACCGGTCCAAATCCGTCTTGGAACGCGAGAGGTTGATGTAGGACGGGTCTTCATTTCCCTGAACCGTATCCACATTGTTCCATCGCGACGCTCGATGCTTTCGACGCGCACGTCGCTGCTCTTTCCGCACCATTTCACCTTCGACCGAGCGTGGAAAGAATAGCTGTACGTAAATAAATGACCATTCCCGCGGTCGTTGATGTGGAGCCGAAACACACGCACGACGAGAGTGAGCCCGGAGGAGACAACGCACCCCATACCAGCAATGATGCCCAGTAAATCTATGATAAAACGTGCTGAGCGGCCGCAATGCTGCAGAAAAAATTGATCCACCTCACCCGTCGGGACCCTGATCGAAGTCGAATATCAATTACGTGTAGCAAAAAATGAATACACGCACATCTTATTATTGATATGTTGATGGGGCCGAACACCATCGATTCCGAGAATGACGAACGAGATGGTGAACAAAAACCGGAACACGACACGAATGCACTATCTGCGATCAGAGCTCAAAAGATACAAGGCGACGCGGCAACGAACATTCAGCTCATGATATGTGGTCAACCGGACCAGCGTATTGCTCTCGACGCCCTGCTGTTTCTGCATGGAAATGTCATCAAGTGAGACACCTCCACAAACGACGAGAGCCGTACGAGATTCGCAAGGAAGGAGGGAAAGTTCCACAAGACGGGCAGGAACCATATCGTCAACGCGAGACTCCCGAGCCCCGCGGCCAAAAACGTGTATGCCTCACACTGCCATCCTGGATCAGTCGCGTCCCACACCGACGCTCGTTCACCGACCTTGTACACGTCCTTGCGCGTGAGAATGGTAATCAAGGGAATGGCAACTACGGCGATGCAAGATCCGACGGTCCATATCTTGAAATACAGACTCCGAAACCAGTCCTGATGTACGGAGCTAGAATTGACGAGGAAGAGCCAAAAGCATAGTTCTGTGGAACGGTCATCGAACATCGGGCTTGGGGATGGGCACGCGTACCTTCCAAGTGTGTCATTCTGGATCGAGATGGAGTCAACGTCCCAGGACGACAAACGAGAGGCTCACATTTCGAGTCCCCAAGCGACTGAATAGGATAGATAGAGCGGCAATATCGCGTTTTGCGCGGTTTGACTCCACAGTTGATAGGGCGTGGGCAAAACTGCCGTTGGGTTGGAAATGATGATGGTTTAGAAAAGATGCGTCGAGGCTTACTTCCTTGGCCGGGTACGATGGTGAATCCATAGATGCACTTTATGATAGCGAACCCAACGGCATAGATATTGAGCAGTGGGACGCTCAGGAGGTATGAATACTAGACCATGCTCGTTAAGTAAATTCGACGATGATCCGAGGGACTTGGAAGGACCGTACCTTCATGATACGCTTGAACGGCCCGGAATGTGGACCGTGATCCCACCTCGAGCACAAGTTGGGGTATGACCGTCAAGAGTTCTTGGAGCGACTTACCTGAGACATCTGAAGCGATCAAAGGACCAGAGATGGAAGACGAGAAAACTGCCCAGCTAAAGACAGACGCGACCAGGGATCAGCAAATGGAGTGAGACGAGAGAATTGGAAAGAGACCATTATCGATAATACCGCCCAGACGAGATAGACGGCGGGGGATATGTGGCTCATCGGTCAGGCCAGCGAGGGAAGAGAAGCGGGCCGATAAGGCAGGCGAGTCAAAAGGACCGGCATGCTTTAATATGATGGGAGTGCAAGTGGCACTAACGGAAAGATCGGCGGGGTAAACATCACGTGACGGTCCATCAGCTCATTGTATCGATAACTCAAGTTACCATTTACCATCCATGCCCGACCAGCCCACAGAAGACGACCAACAAGACCTCCTCCTCAGCTGTCGCTACGGCGATCTCCCAGACATCCATCTCTTCGTCTCCACATTCTCCCCCGACACCATCAACGCCATCCAAGACGACAACGGTAACACCGTCCTCCACATGGCCGCCGGAAACGGCCACACGGGTAAGCACCCGGTCCCCCTCCTCTTCCCGGGAATACAAAACCAACATCGGCAAGACGCCGTCCCGTAGACGTCCTCTCATATCTCCTTCCGCTGGTCTCCCCCCACCTGTTGACCCGGCAAAATCAAGCCGGATCGACGCCCCTGCATTGGGCTGTCATCAATCAGCATCTAGAGGTTGTGCAGACACTCGTTCAGTTCCCCTCCGGCCCTGGCGTCGACATGATCGATGTAAAAAATGCCGCGGGAAGATCGGCACTAGGCGAAGCAGAAATAGCGGGGTGGGGTGATGGCGCACGGTGGCTCGTACAGGTGATGCATCTCGACGAGGCAAAAGAACAAGTAGAAGAGGAGACAACGCTAGATCCCTCTCAAGCGATCGAGGTCGAGATTCAGGATGCGGATGGCCAGGTGGCCAGGATGACACTCGATCCAAAGGTGTCAGACCCAGATCAAGAACCGTCGTAAAGTCCGTAAACCTCTCTCCTCGGACAGATGTTCTGACCAACATTATAGATCACCATCACCACGACAGGAAAAGCTGATAAACTAGTTGAGGCTGTATCATCGTTTCTGGGGAACGCGCGTGATGACACCCTGTTGTAATGTTGAAAATGACCATAAAAAACATATCACCCTGATATCCCCGCCTTGTACAAATCAATACAAAAGGAGAACACATCTACTGACAATCAAAAAGACATGGGTCAACATCCATCATCCAACTCGTTATCCTTCTGTCATCGCTCGTCGATGTACGGAAGCAAATCGCCTCGATGCAGGGTTATTTTCGTGCCTGTTTCGCCAAGAAACGGGGGCATCCGGAGCATCTTGCGAAAAGGAGGCTCCTTGATCAGAGCTGTCCCGATTCGTTGTTCCAAAACCGCACCCGTGTCCTACGCCAGACGCGTTTCCACAGCCACCGACAGAGCTCAGGCTATCCCACCACGCATCTGCTTGTCTCGCCTCGTCCACCGGTGGATCGGGAACATAAAGACAACCTGGTCTCCATGCCTTGGGCGTCAACAGCGAAGGCGTCTTTCGAAACGGGAGAAAATCAAGACCAGAAGGTCGGTTGGACGTTCGAGAACTCGATACCGGAGACCAACATCGCCCACCCATCGTCCGTCCACGCTTTTGCGGCACGACATATATCCCCTGTGGTCCGTCCCCACTTGTTGGATCAGTGCACGTTGTCAGTTTTCTTCGCTGGTGAAATAGGAATCACGCGTAGACGTACCTGCCCGCGCGACGAGAGTGCGAGGCATCTACGTTCAAGGGAGGTGACGAGCACCGACGAAGCTTGATGCCGTCGCTGTTGCCCTGATACTGCCCTGCGTCAATCGTTTTTTTCGGCGCAGAGAACTGAGTAACCTGTGAGCATCGTGTGCGCCAGTTATCGGTCTCATCCTCTCGTCCCTCTCGGGGCCAGGACGTAACGTCGGACCAACCATATCGACACGACGTCCGACGGGGATCTCGCTCGCCAGACAGTCTGGCATTGACTTGTTCCATCCAGTAGGAATCATCGCTAGCCCCCCCGTCATCGTCGAATATGTCGTGTTTCCTTCCCAGATGCCCGGTACTACGGACTCTCCTGAGCGAAGGCGGACAACCAGTGTCCGACAAAGTACCATCTTGCCGTCGACCAAGGACACGATACCCATTTTTTCCCTCCAACTGTGAAATGTTTGCGAGGTGTGTACTGACACCAAACAAACCTTCGTCTTCAGTACCGTCGTACCGATCCTCGCTTCCAATGTCGTCAACATCGGGAGTTGTGTCCTCTTGGCACAAGAAATGATCCACGTTGCTCGACCCTACCAAGCGAAACGTTAATCCAACCTTATCTCCGCACACAACTTCCAGCGTTGTAGTCCGCGTGGGGTCCCGACCCATTGGGGCTACGTTATTGATCGCTATTGGCTCACAACGTCGGTTGTGCATTGTCGTAATTGATCCACGGTTTCTGATGGCAAGACAAGACTCGATGGGTAGATGTTCCTGGGTTGCACCGTGTTCAGTCTTGCCAAGCGTGGCGGGTGTTTCGACACCCGCATCCAGGTCCAACTTGTTCAATCCCAGTCCTCGGCACACCGTTGAACAACCGTCCTCGGATCTTCGTCCAATAGTAACCATGTTGTTTGAGCCACGATTCCAAATATCCGATGCAAAGATCGCAGTCAAACCAGGGAAACTGATGCATGCCTGCATTCTCATATGAGCACAGGAGTAAAATAACGTCCACGACATCGTATTGAAGACGGATTCTTCGAGCATGTTCTGCTCCTGACGTTCATGAAGCCAAGCCCCAGGCATGGACACTTGATGATCGACATCCTCCGGGGTACAGGCAACTACTCTTTGGGTCGCCTCGTTTATTGGGAGACCGCCGTAAGGCAGGGATCGGATCGCTCGCTCGCGCAAATTGGTTGTCGATTCCACAGCCACCAGTGGGGATCGGTACACGACTCGAAAGGAACCGGAGCCCGTGCTGGAACAACGCGAAACGACAATTGCCAGAGTGAGAACCCACAAAAGGATAAAACCAACTACACCAGTGGGAGGTCCGTCGTAGCCTCCCAGAACCCGTCCAGAACCTAGAAGAAATCACGGAGTAAGCGGATGTCAAGCGCAACCCAATACCACGGCGGAACCTGGCAGATCAAAAGCGACCGTGGGAGGCGCAAGTTCGTCATAGAGACCGTGTGTGATATTGATAGGTTGTGGGGAAACAAGAGGAGGGACGGGCATGGTTTGATCCATAGGCGAGTTTACTGCAAATGAGAGCATCGATGTCGCTTCGTATTTCCTCTTTGGCGGGCACTGCATCGGTACGCCATTGTGACGACCCGGCGGGAACACTCGGTCAGAAACAGAGTCATGCAGATGACCAGCGTCGTGCATGAGACCCGTGTCGGCAAGCCGTTGGCCAAGCACTGCCAACATCCATTTTGAGCCATGGGACAGAACAGCGAGTTCGCCGTGAGCGTCGAGAATGCCAAGCAGGAAGCAACGAAATAGTCTGGCATGGAAACTGATAATGTCCTCCCATTGGACGAACCGGAACATCGTCCAAAGGGGTTCGAGAAACGTGATGGGTGGGGTCTCGGTGAAAGGAATGAAATCGGAGCTTCAAACTTGCTTCAACCCTACTTACCCCGAACCTCGTCGAAGACCGCCGCATCAACCCGGACGCCGTTAGGCTAGCGAGTACTTGGCAAAAAACTTGGCAACGGTTTCGGAGTGTAGCCCATGCGGTGACCTCGGTGTTGTCAATGGTCGACCAAACTTGGACTGATGATGATCAGATTTATTCCTCCCATTTGCCAAGAACCGAATGATTGGCAGTGCATTCCTTTTCTATGCTGCGGTAATACTAGCTTGCCTGGTTCTCCCGACATTAAGCCTGGCAGCCCTCCGTTTGCGTCCGTCCGTTCTGGATTCCTACCGTGTGGAAACGGAGAAGCGTGCGTGTTCGGCAGCCTATTTCGTTTCAGAAAAGTGTCACACTCTCGTTTCACTTTGAATAGTCTAACCAAGACAAAATAGGACACCTTTCGTTTTGGCTCGCTGAACTCGTCCATCTGCAAACGATGGGAATTCAAAATGAAACGAAACGGACGCAAACGGAGCGGGCCCAGGCCTTACAGATACCGAACGGCGACGCGGCGTGCAACATTTGATGCCATTCATTTCGGAATGATCTATCCCAGATTCACAGTGGTGTGCACCTTGGCCCTCGGATTCGAGTATCGGGGACGCTTAATAGATCACTTCAGCATCACCCTTTACAAGAGCTCTTCAAGACGATTCAATCTCTTTTCTTTGAATTCGGATATGGAGACGCAAAGTGTGATGATGCTATGTTTTTTCATATCGAAAGTCAACCAACGGTCGTATAGTGTAGTGGTTATCACTCGGGATTTTGAAGACAAGGTTTGAATTTCCCGAAACCCAGGTTCGAACCCTGGTACGACCTTTGTTTTTTTACTTTTCATTCTGGTGCTTGACTCGCCCAATTTACTTGCCCACGTTCCTTTGCTAAGTACAAGGTACACACCCCTCGCCAACGAAGCACTGGAAGTCTTCATAGCTAGTGTCGAATTCGACGTAAAGATGGGGCGAGGTTCTGGCCAAGTGCTTCTTCTATACCTGGACTAGACCTCGGGTAACATACGCTACCATTTCCCACCATCAAATCATGAGCGTTTCCATTCCAGTGTGCAGTCCCTTTGGTTCTTCGGCGTGTGTGGTACCGACTGCCAAGTTCGTCGTCGTTTTCGAAGCGGTTGCTTCCGGAGAACTAGCTTGCCGTTGAATGTAACCAGGGTGACCCCCTCCTCGTGGAACGCGCTGGGACCTGCCACTACTCCGTCGAGCACTCCAATATCCATCTGTGCATCACGCTACGAATGAGTTCAGAGCGAAGATGGCAACGTCGCTTTGCCGTACATCCACCTCGAGACCGGATTTTCCAACGCCGGTTACGAGGCCATCGTCAGGTCGTACCCTGTATCTTCGAAGAGTGTGCATCCACATGAAGAGCCTCGACGCCATCTGACAGCGTTTCATTCGGGAGCGCACGTGTAAGAGAGATGGAAAAAGAACCAGTCAACCGCCCACAAGTCCTCGGACACTTCACCGTTCATGAGGCGTTGGCCAAGAGAGGATATTCACATGTCCTCGCGCGCGTCAACAAACCGGCACGAGATCGTCCGTTGTCAATGCATGCCTTGTAGTCTCGTGAATCACCTGAGCTGGCACCTGAGCTGGCAGTGCGCCACAAGAAGTTGGTTGGGTCAAGGCAGAAAAAGGGAGGTGCCTATCCTTGGACGACTCTGGCAACGACCGAGCTGAGGTCACGGAATCACTTCGCTAGCACTTTGACGGCGAAAGGAGGACTTGATTGAATTAAAGAAGAAGAGAAAAAATGAAACAGAGTGTACAAACTGGACGGATGGTTTTGATGACGCTTTTTGCGTCCGTATTTCGATCTCGGCAAGCGTCGTTATTAACGTGTTCCGTGAAACTTGTCAGGAGGATTTCTCAGTGGGCGGTCTCTCACCCCGCGGGCGGATTCAAGTTATGTACGTACGGAAACTGGCGCTTCCTCTCTTTGCACTCTCCCTCTTCGTTCGCCCCTTCTCCAGCAGTCTCTGCTGCGCACCCCTGCAACAATCTACCTATATCGAGGCCGGTTTTCGATTCAAGACTGCAAGCAACAGGGTCTTCGCGACCACGCCGAGGCAGGGAAGAAACAACGCACACTGTGGACCAGTTTGGCAGGTATTTCGTTACGAGGCACAGCGCACCTCGCCAACAGGCTTCGAGGTGACCCTCTGCCTCGCGTCGTAGAGGTTGCCGCGACTTATCTCCGTCGCTGTACTTCAGTTCCGCGTTATCATCAAGCTATTATACTCGAACTCCATCGCAAAAGCTCAATTGCATCCGTGCAGCAAATTTTCCACCTGTGGATTAAAGTACTACGGCACCGCCATCAAACCCAAACCGAGGTGCGTTGGCAACGGGCTATATTCAGACACGACTCGTCTCATCGCCTACAGGACTGTGTAAACGTGTCCTCTACCCTCTCTCTTAGTCTTCACGCCAAACCTAAGCCCGTGCAACCCAAACTATTCTGGGGAAGGGCTTCTATTCTGGCATCGTGGTGGCGACTCTTGGACCTCATCCGAGCGGAACATAACCCTCGAGGCACGAGGTGCCAACGTGGTCCGTCTCCTAGGACACTTTGCGACTTTCCGGTAATAAGCGCGGATTTGCAGTGCCTCTCTACTATTGATCGGAGAGGGCGGGGACGTACGTACACCTCAGCAACGAACGTTGCACCTATCGTTCTTCGATCGAGATTCAAGAGTGTTCCTTTCTTTTTTTTCCATTTGCAACAAGGTGGCTGAGAGTACGGTCGGAACAAACTTCCCATTGATAAGTTCTTGTTTGATCACATCTGATAAGCGCCATTCGGCCGATAGGACAGAGAAATGCCAGGCGTGCGAGGAGACGACGGGCGAACGGAACAGGAGAGAACGGAAACGAGCCCAGACATCGGTGTTCGCGGAGATTTAGATTTGGGGTCTGCCATGAGGATCGTGGGCGGCGAAGGGGTGGATGAGGCGTGTCATGAAAAGGACCGAGAGGCCGTGTTTTCGGGTGATGCGAACGAGGGCTCGCCGGGCAAGAAGAGCGAAGAGAGCCAGAACCCGGTTGCTGGCGAATCAGCAACAAAGGAATTGGACGAGAAAGAAGAAAAGAGGCCGGGCGGAGGAGCGGAGACGGCTGGAGTCCGTGAAGATCAACATGAGGCTCGGTCGAATAGCCGCGTGGGCATTGTGTGTGCGCTGCGAAATTACAAACGCCCTCAGTCACTCCAGAATCTCAAGTCGAACGGAGCATCTAGAGAAACTTATAGCATTACTATCAGCAGCGGCGGCTCCACTCTCACCGGCTCCAACGGGAAGACTACTACTACTACTCCCATTCCTCCGCCAACCATCCCTCCGCGCTCCCCTCTCCGTCCTCGTCCTCAGTGCCAGGCAACCCCTCCAGCCCCCGTCGGAACAACACCGACAGCGACCACCTTTGACATTCCCGTTGACCCCGTCACACCTTGCATCGACGTTAACGAGGACGGCACTCAACTGATCCTAATGCCGTCCCTCCGCGAGAGCTTCGGAGGGTCTCTTACCGCCCTTCTCGCCACTCTGGAGGCGGAGACTCTCCAAGACAAAGCCTTGCCTCTTCCACCCGACCAAGAAGACGAGCTCACCATCGACTACAGCGACGAGATTGAGGAAGAAGAGTATGATCCGGACGCATCCCAGCCTTCTTCCACGGACAGCCTCACCCTCGACATTCCAACCTGCCCTGCCCCAGCGGGCCCCACCACACCCAATCAACCGACCGTCATGACAAAAAGAGTTCATGCCCTGCGCGAATTGCTTTCTTCAGAACGTGCATACACATCGGATCTCGCATTGATCCGCGATATACATATCCCACTGGCACTAGGTAGGTCCCCTTTTATGACATTCTACGCTAATCCTCTAACCTGATTCCCGTCGTAGGACAACCGGCCCCTTTCAACACCAACGGCCCGCCTAGCCTGCCACCCTTCTCGCCCGGTTCTGGGTCGGGCTCGTCAACGCGAACAGTCTCCACTGCTTCCGATTCTTCTACAGCTTCTTCCCAGCTTGGCCCTCCGATGACCCGGGACGACGTACGCATCATATTTGGGAACATCGGCGATCTAGCAATGTTCTCAGATCACTTCGTTGACCGCTTAGAGGAAGCACTCGGTGGCGCACTCGACGGCGGCAGTGGCGAAGATAGAGTTGGCGCGTTATTCCTCGAGATCGTGAGTGTACATGTTCTTTGTCGTTGTCGGCTGTGCTCACACATCGTTGGTTCTGTGCTCAGATCCCAGCCCTCGAACCTCCTTATAAGACATACATCACTCGTCACCCGACTGCACTCGCCCACCTCAATGCCCTCCCTTCTTCTCCAGCGCTCTCGGCCTACCTCTCGCATACCCGAACGCTCGCATCTTCCCTTACGCATGCCTGGGATCTTCCTTCCCTCCTCATCAAGCCCGTGCAGCGGCTTCTCAAGTACTCACTTCTCCTTGGTGCTATCATTGACGCCACTCCCGACTCCCACGGCGACCGCACCGCGCTCGTAAAAGCGCGTGAACGAATGGAGGAAGTCGCGAGAAGCGTCAACGAGGACCGTCGGCGTTGGGAAGTCGTACGCGAGGTCCTCGGAGGTGCACCCATCCCCACTGCCAACGGAACAGGCAAGTCAAAGAAAGGCAACGGTACTGTCCATGTCGGTATGGGAGCTGCTGCTTCTGCGCATCTAAGCCGGATGAAGTCCCTCCGCGGACACAAGACCAAGGACATTGTAGAGAACCTGTCCGATAACGCAGAAGCTGTCGAGGTGGCGCGATTAGAAGGCGAGTTGCAGAGGTATGCGGCTTTCCTAGATAAGCTTGCCAAGGACGTCAAGGACTGGCGACTGAGCATGCGCCACGCGTTGGTCGCGTTATGGCAATGGGGCATCACGTTTGGTGCCGTTCTCGGGCTCACTCCGTCGCCATCTGTGTTAGAGGCCTCCAATTCCGTTGACGACCCCGATGCCGAAGGACGCTCGGAGGCATACGATGCGTTCACCGTGTTGCTGGCTGGCCTTCCAAGTCTATGCGCGGACGTCGAACAAGAGTTACAAAAGTCGTTCATCCCTCTTCTCTGCAACCTGAAAGCGATGATGGAGCCCCCGACGAAACTCCTCAATGCGATGCACTCGCTCCAACCACTCCATGTCGCCCTCCTCCACACGCCCTTTTCGCCGTCCAAGTCCCGTCGTCCCGCTCCCACCCTTCTCACTGCGTCGCAATCCTACATCGCCCTCCGCTCCGCACTGTCAGCCGAGATGCCTATCCTGCTGCGAGCGATGAACAAAGCGACGGGGTTGGCGGTGCGTATCATCGCAGAGCGACAAGCGGCGTTCTACACCTCCGTTGGAGACAGATGGGCTGAGCTGTGGGATGCACTGAGGGTGGAAGGGGAGAGATGTGGCGGGTCGGAAGAGACGTTGCGGGTATGGTGGGAACGATGGGGCGATGTCGAGGCGCGACTGTCGGCGATGAGAGTCACGCGCAAGGACAAGTGGTGGGCGGAGAGGGAGAAGGAACTGCGGGATCTGGGTGTGCGGGCTGAGAAAGAGAAGGAGGCTGCGCGGGAGGGCAATGGGAAGGATTATCGGCCGACTCGGAGGTCGACCGCACCGCCGTCGGCGACACAGGGAGGAGCGACGCCCGATTCTGGACGTACGTCGAACCAACCAGGCCCGCCGACGCCGTCATCCCAAACGAAGCGGCAGAGCCATCAACATCAGTCATCGACCGACACGATACCTTCGAACCGCAGACGCAGCGGAAGTGCCTCGATCATCCCACAGATACAGCGCCGACCGTCCGATGAGTCGCTCCGGTCGGGCAAGTCGACCAAGTCGACCGGCAAGTCTAATCGGAATAGTCGAACGGAGGATGAGCCACCTGTGCCTCGTCTCAAGCCCAACTTTTCACAGGCGAACGGTGGGGGCGGTAACGGGCCACCGCGCACGAAGGGCGACCCCGCGGTCTCACCTCTGCAAACGATGTCATCGCAGTCCTCGCAGGTGTTTGTGGACTTTGAGAACCACTACCCGCCGTCGCCGCTGTCCCTTGACATATTCGATGCCGAGGAACTGGATTCAGAGTACAGAGGACGAACTCAGCGGCGGTCGAGTCTGAAAAGTAAGCTTACAGATACGTTCCGACCTGCACATCACCGTCGACGATCGTCTTCCGTCAAATCTCTGGGTGCACCCTCGTCCCTCGCGCCGTCATACCACTCGACGGATGCGCCTCTGCCACCATACTCTCCTTCTCACCAGTCACAAATGCATCCCACCAATGGTTCTGTGACGTTGCCTGTGCAGCAGGCACGTCCGTCGCCTGCGCTTGCCGCCACGCGTGCGCTATACACTACGCGAGCTATCCACCCCTGTCTCCCGCCTACCGGCGTTTCGTACCGCGGCCTTCCGTTCTTCCAACTCGCTTATGGCGACTCGTTTGACGTCTTGCGCGAATACGGGCATCCCTCGACGCACGTTGACCTGCCACTCTATGTCGATGACGGGGAGGATTGTCTGCTCCTCGTGCGAGCGAGAAGCAAAGGTGGTGGGTACGAAGCAAGTGATGTGGGTTGGGCGTTGGCGAGTTTCTTATTGCCTGTCGACTGAGCGATACGGTTGGCTTGGCAACGTGATGGATGGATGGACGTGTGGACCTGGTCGAGACCGTACTGCCAGGATGGATATTTCGGGTCTGTTGCGATACCCCCTCACCCCCTTTCCCCTTGTTACTGCACTATCTATCTGTCGTACCCACACACCATTCCTATCGCTGATCATAGATGGACAGCGCATTTGCATGCGTCCGTACCCCCTCACGACCGCCTCGGATGGCGGAAGGCCAGATCGAGGCGGACGCTCTTATACGCACGATAACACGACACATCCCCACACCGCCCCGATCGACGATAGTGGCACGTGACATTGTTACGCGCAAGACTAGGCTGTCTTTTCTCCGTTTTACCTAGATGCTTGTACTAATGCATTGTGCACTGCCCACACGTACTGCATTGCTTTGCTCCTGTTTCTCCCGTATGTTTTTTTTTTCCTTTGTGTTCTTCGTTTGAGGGATCGATTGATAGATCTTTGTACATGAGTTTGTTCTTCCCTTTTTTTTGCAGTCGAGTTGGTACGACGATGTAGCAATCAAGAAAGTGATTAGAAAGAAAAAAAAAGGGAGCGGTTTCTGTGACGACGGGCATGCATTGCATTGCATTACGACCTAGTGGTCCGATCGTCGCAGGAGCGATGTACCATCCCGGCTCGACCGACGCTCTATTCCCGAAAACTCGGATATGTATGCCGAGTGCTGTCATTCGTACCACGTCATCTATAACCTTGCAGTACGAGCAAATATTCTCGGATGTGTCTTGGGTACTGCTGTTCGGGATTGCGCGTGGGGCTACTGCCCGAGCTGCAACGTTTTGAAGTACGGTAGCACGGTACGCTGTTGGTCACCTTCGTTCGTTATGCGTCATGAAGTATTACTTGTGCATGATCAGGAATTTGGTGGTGAATTCGGGCGAGTTTGTCCCCAACATGCCTTCCTATGCGTTATGAGATATGGATATGTCCCCGGTAACTTGGAACGCTGACTCGAAATGGCACGAAGGCCTACATTGAGATGACAAATGTCAGCGCAAATCCGTCGTCACGGGGGGAAAGCAAATCACTACGAAATCATGACATGCGAGTGCTCGACTCCACATGTTATTGGCGCTGCTCGTGAGTAGTGATTAGGATTTGCAAAGACGTACGGCCGTTTCACTGAACTCATTTTCCCACGGTTCCCCGTTTCTCTTTCTCAAGCATGTCACAGAAGCTAAAGCATGCAGCAAGGGAAATACCGCCTTCGTAGATAGAACTGATTAATTTAAATCAGTGATCGATATCATGTATGAAGTAAATCCGTCTACTGGTGATTCGGGAGTCGCCGGTGAGTTCGGCGTTGCCCGGTGAGTTGAATAAATAAAGCAACGGAAAATGAGATGTGGGGACCAAGCCAGGCGATATGTAACGTTATCGCTTCAAGACACAGCTTACTGTCGAACGACTGGCAGAAGGGGGAAATTCCTTGTGCCAAGACTGTGGTGGCAGGTTGTCTTCGATCGTCGGCTGACAATGCTTTGTTCACCTCTCTCGTGAACGTCTACTTTGGGCTCCCCTCGGGAGTACTTGGTAGTGAGTCCCAGTTATGACGCTTATTCTTCCAGAAAAAAAAGGAGGTCTGGAAGACCCATAGACCGAGTCGACGTTGATGAACGTCACGAGCGACAACACATTTTTGTCGACGTTCCACATGTACAAGGCGAACAAAATTCTCAACGACGTTTTCGCCGACGGAGCATTAGGTTGGTGTAACCGTTCGAGTGTTGCTTGTTTGCACAGACTCCTTTCTGCTGAACTTGGGATTAACTTTCGTGTTTCAGTGACTAGGAACAATGTCGGATTTTGTCATCCATTACATTTACATTTCCAGGCACCAGGACCAAGGGGAAAGTGGTATCAGGAGACACGTTCTCCTGTGGCCGGCACTCTCCTCAGGGGTACTTATCCTCTGCGGATTCCTGACTCGACGGCGACGACGGTTAGTGGCTTGGTCCAATCAGAGCTGACCGTGCAAAGGTTCATAATTGTATATGAACCTGCGCGAACATGCAGTAAGTGATGTGTCGTGTGGATGCATTTGCGCGCGTCTCGTCGTGCATGATTTCACAATTTAAAAACAGTGTCTTGCTCTCGCGACTTCCCACATCTCTGCGGGGCAAGCGGCATGGAATGTCTGTCAAATCGCCTCTAGGAGAGTCCGTTTACCATTCGTGGATATTTCGCCCTGGTCGCAGCCAGCAGAGCTTTGTCACTGCCTCTGTACCTGAATTACCACTTACGGCCACCAACGAACGGTCAGATGGACTCGGACAGGAATCTGTGCAGTCTGGCTGCCGAAGCATTTACGTTCACTCGTTCCCTGGTCAGTAGTCTTATCTCGAAAACGATGCGTCCTGAGTTTTGCAATTCCGCTTATACCCCCACCACGAGGAAACAGAACGCTAACCTTCTTCTGACGCGGGCATTAACGACCCAATGAACGTGAAACTGCCGTACTGCGCTGTTACTGATGGGGCATTTGGGGGGGGGCAAGGAAAGTCCAAATTTATATATATTTATATTTATATTTTCCTGGAAAGGAACCCGACCGCACCACAAGGAGGTTTGTGGAACCTTGCAGCCTTACCTGGCAAGACACATTCCCTGGTCCGCGATATCGATCCCTTTCCGTTCACCATGCTAGAACCCGGTCGTCCACAAAAGAAGGCGAACGAGACCAAGGCGTTGGCGTTTCCCTGCGAAACGTTTCCTTTTTCTTTTTCCGTGGACGCATGAGCCAACGTTGCGATCCCCTCGAGTGAGTGGCACCTCACCATTTCTTATCCGACCTCGCCCCACAGAATGAAGAACCTCGCGTTCGTTTGTCTGGTGGCAGATGATCCGGCTCGTTCAGCAAGGCAAACATTGAACCAACCCATAGGCCGTAAGACCAAGGACAAGGACGAGGACGAGAACGAGAACCATGAAGACAAGCGCGTCGGCCGCCTTTTCCCTCAGATTTTTCCGTTCTCGTTCCACGACATTCTAGAAAACCCACACTGTTCTAGAACTTATCCAGGTAAATAAATAAAAACCGTCATCGATCGTTACTTATTCACGCAGGTGTATATATTACATATATAAAATAAAAATAAAACAACGGTGGCGTTTTCGTTCGAAATCATGAAACGTTTGCACGACGTAAATGTCGTCGCCACGGCTGTACATTGATCCGGCAAGGATGGAAGTGGGGGGGGGGGGGGAAGGGGAGGCAATGCTGTTTGGAGGATCAGCGTGGGGTTGCTTCCATGCTCGTTTCGAAGCGGATGAATGAATGGCGACGAGTTTCAAATGTGACTGCTTGGTGAACTCGGTTTCTTGTGTGAAACCCTGGTCCCGTCACCCCACTCGGTCCCACCGCGTCCCGAGGTATCACGCTCGAACGTAAGGGTAAAAAATGGAGCTAAAAGGGCCCTTGAAGACGATCAACTGCCCACGAGGCGGACATTTCCCCCCCTGAGTAAGTTCCAACACCTTCGAGAACGTCACCGAATTCGCACCACCAATACATTCATACAGATCGCATTACTAGAAGAAACGTGAAAAAAGCTCCATCATGTTCGACTCGGTAGATACAAATCGTTCCAACACCTTCCAGAACGACCTCTCCAAATTCACACCACGCCCGCTCGATACATTCACACAGATCACATGAGAAGAAGTATGAAAGAAAAAAAGAAAAAAACGTCAAACGTCACAAGTCATGCATGATCAAAAGCAAAAACGACAGAAAAAAAGCAGGCAGTGGGGAAACCGTGCTTGATCAAAATCGCACGTGTTCAGGTTCGTGTTCTTCGGGAGGGACGACGTCGCCCTGGGCGTTGAGCGGCCAGAGCGAATTTCTGAAAAAGTTGGATGGATCATATGTCCGCTTCACTTCACAGAGCCTGTTCCAATTCTCTCCAAAGCACGCCATAACGCGGCCGGGCAGTTCATGTCTCCCTAGGAACTGCTCATGGAGTTGGAACACCTCGACATCATCGAGTATGGAAAGGCTTACGCTGGGGAGAGGACCACCGATAGCGACAGGGGCGAGTGTCTCCGCAATCCACTGCATTCGCGCATCGACCGCGCCGTGAGAAAGTGGCGAAAAAAAAGAGGTGCTAGGGACACGCTTACCTCCTCGGCAGACTCGACACATCGCGGATCCTCAAAGTCGATGTCCCATTGATGAAGTGCAGCTACAGTGAACGCCGCCTGACGCTGGGACTTTGGCAAGCTACTGTTCTCAAAGTCAGCCAGGGCTCCTCCAGCGAGCTCAAAGAGCCAAGCTGTGTATGAATCGTCAGCAGAGTCAATTCCAGATTTCGGAGCTACGTACTGCAGCCAACAGGTGTCTCTGCGAACTGTAGCACCGTTTTGTGGACGATGTCGTCGGGAAGTGAGTGGATCAGCGCGGAGCGAATGTACCACTTGTTTCCCGCTGCGTCAATGTTCCTTCAATACCTTTCCGCATTAAACGTCAATGTTAATGACATACCCTTCCCTCTCAACACCTGGGCAACACTGTCTTGTTGATGCAGGAAGGATTTCTCGTCCACTTCGTTTAGCAAGCAACGTTCACCATCCCAAGACGAGATGGCCTGAAGAAATTCTTGTCCCTTTACTTTAGGCCCAATATAGCACATCTGAATGACGACGAGGGAGTCTTGACCGGCCGGTCCCGCCGTAAGGAGAACATTGGCATAGAGCTCACGTGGTGCGCCCTTGACACAGTCACGAAAATGTTTGATGAGCGATGGCGCAGTTGCTCGGTGGAAGCGGCTGTGGAAAGAAAAAAAAAATTGAATGTCGGTGTTGATGAACGACCGTGAATCTCACTAAATGAGACTGCCAGCGAACACCACAGGGACTGGGAAGGCCCTGGCCTTATAACGTGTAACGACACCAAAGGCTGGACCAGCTCCGCGAAGCGCCCACCAGAGATCTGGGACGCGGTGAAATCGTGCGAACTGGCGAATATCACGGAACTGACCTGGATGTTCGTTTTCGTTGGTGATCACAATGCGCCCGTCTGCGAGCACCACTTCCGCTTCGACAAGATTATCGATGCTCAGTCCGTGAAGACGACCGAGGAAACCGAAGCCTCCAAGAAGCATGACAGCAGAACCAGCTGGGTGAGCGGCACTAAAAATTAGGTCACTCAGACACATCCTCTCTTACATCTCGGACGTGAAGTGTTACTCACAACGGGATGTGGTACGGCACAGCACTACGACCACCCGCCAAGGATTGCGCTTCCAAGGGGTTGGCTGCACAGAATTGATCAACTTCTTTTTGTCGCATTCCTGCACCAAAGGTAACATAGGCGTGTGAATGAAGAGGGGTTGCATAGGTGAGCATGTTTTGCGTGGAAGATAGGAATGCGGGCGAAGCAAACATTGAGCCGGGCAAATGCCGTACCAGTCGAGATGTCGAAGGCGCAGGCGGAAGATTCTGAGTCAGGTCATCATCAAGGTATCCAAACGGATCTGCAGCAATTGATGGAGAAGACACCGATGACTCCGATGACTGGGAAGGCGGAGTTGGGGGAGATGGCGGCGGGATGCTCCGAGTCAGTATCGCTGGCCGTCCGCAAACGCTTTCGGCAGGTAATACTTGAATACTTTCGCTAGGTATCGCGGGGCCGACAGAAATCTGAGGCGAAGGGTCGTCTGTTTGAAGAGAGGCATCCAATCTTCGCCGGTTGGATGGACGGAGAGATTCGGGCATATCTGCGGGATGGAGAAACATTTCGAGAGACTCGGAAGACGCGCCGTACACGCGGAGTTTTGCGTCATCCTCTCTTCTGCGTTTGCCACTTGCCGCAACGTCCGAGATGTCCGGCGCAGCCTTTTCCTTTCCCTTGCTGCCGGGTGGGGGCATGTCTCTGATGCTTGTAAAGGATCCATCGTCCCTCGGAGATTCGATATCTGTTTGGACTATCCTGCTGAGATCGACGATGATATCGCCACCAACAGCCCAGCCAGCTGTACCATAACCACCTGCTTTGATGGATATGGCAAGAGAGTGGTTCTGACAGAAGACGATGGTTCTGGAAGCGAGCGCGCGGTGTCAGAAGCGGACGCACGTGTTCCCAGAAAGTATGCTTGCGACTCACCGGCTGACGTCTTGAGCATCCAGAGGACACGCCACGGCCATGGCCGCGACCTTGACGTCGCCGTTGAACATTTTGGAGTAGTCTACGAAGCTAGAGGAGATGCAGGTGCGTCGAAGATGAGGAACAAGATGCATCACATACTTGGGATCTGTCGACTGATAGACATCGCCGCGTATTGTAGCGGCGAGCTCCGTGAAGAGGTCAGTGGGGAGAGTGCGCGTGTTGTCTCCGGACATGATGGTGATGAGAACAAGTGGGAAGAGGTGATGGTGTGGATTTGGAGAGAGACGGGGGTCTTTTAAAGAGCTGGAGGACTCCCTGAACAATAAAAGGGCGAATTAATTTTGATGTGTAAATGAAAGGCCGCACCTTCCGGGGCACTCATGTGTCCATCCGAGTCGCTGCTGGACGGGAGAGAATTATTATTACTTAGCTTCGCTGCTGCAGCGCAGTCGAGGCGATGAGGGCTGGCCAGATTTTTTATGTGGTGCCAATGCTGGCATCCGGATCTAGTAAGTCCATCAGAATCTTGAACTTAACGGTGAACTTGCACAGTCCCCTAAGTTCGCCCCTTCACAATTCTCAGCCAAGGAGTTTCTCTCACTGCCAGCCTAACATCGTCAGTCAACGTCGGACGCACCTTACCTGATGAGTCCTGGTCAATGGCCAGGTCCTCGCGCAGCCTTCACGATGGCAGCGCCGCTCCTCTCTACACCTCCGGTGCTCGGGAAATGGGAACGCAATCGAATGTTGGCACCCTCAAAAATGGGGAGCACCCATTTTCTGCGGGCTCCACCCATCGACTGCGCTTCTGTGGGCAAACCACACAGTCGGCTTCTTGGTGGTGCAAGTTCACGCCGCAATCGCCGAGGTCGTACTTACGGAAAGTCACACTCTCCCGGGCCACACAGTGCTCCACAAGATTGACTCCACTTCGGGCACCCGAATCTCTAGGGTGGCACGTTGTTGCGCCACTCTGCCGTACCCCTTTGGAAGCAGCCCTCGACAGAATGAAATCTACGTGGGACGAGCGAACACCAGAACGAGAATAGGGTGCGTTATTGAGCTCCACTCTACCCCGTTATCAAGAGAGGAAATGAGCATTGCGTCGTCCGCGGAATCAATACGTCAAGCGACAAAAGGATACTGGTACCCGACCCATCTTCGCTCAGACATCCTCACGAGCGGCGACCGACACCGCCAATGGTAGTTGAGAACCGAGTTCAACTTCACCCTCGATCACCGGAACCATCACGAAGGACGCCCCACGGCGAACCCTCTCAGATCGATCCGTCATCGTAATCTCAAACTTGCCGATAATTTCCACGAGGAACGTTTGCATCTCGATTACGCTGTTGGAAGATCCGATCTGTTCACTATCTTTCGTTGATTGTGAAAAAAAGGTTGCGTACGCAAAGCGCCATCCCAGGCATGCGCGGACGCCGCCCAAAAAGGTCATCCTGTAAAAAGGGGGTTGAAATCGTTGGCCTAATAATGCGCAAGCATGCCTTACAAGTTTGCATAAACGCCAATGGACACCGGTTTCTTTCCATTTGCTACACCGTCCAGCCATCGGTCAGGGTTGAACTCGTGTGAGTCATCTCCCCATAATTCTGGAATGCTGCGGGACATCAGATAACCCAAGCGACACATAAGTGCACAGCAGACCGATTGTACGCAGCGATCGACGCCACTATCCGCGTCCCCTTTGGGACAATTATTTCAGTGATTACTTCACCGGATTCTGTGGTAATTGCTCGGGAAAGTGGAATAATGTCATCTTTATCAGCCATACGGTGGGCGTGAGGCACCACAGGGTGATACCGTAATCCCTCCTAGCAAACGAAATGAATCAAAACAGTGCACGACAGGGAGTAAATGCTGTGTACCTTGATCACCGCCGTGGTATAAGGCATCGCATCGAAATCGGCCATTGTGAACTGTGTATCACCGCGTGCCCGGACAACAGCCTCTGTCTTTCGGATCTCTGCGCGGAGTCTAGACTGCATTTTCGGATGCCGCGCGAGCTCCAAGATGATCCAGCTCAACGAGTTTGACGTGGTTTCATGTCCCGCAAACAGAATCGTACTGACGACCGTTAAGCGTGCATGACCACCAGGCAAAACCATTCTGCGTACCGCATCTGAGATAATACCTCCTCTTCTGTCATCTTGTTCTTTGAGTCTGTGTCCATGTTGGCCTTGACTATGAGATGGTCAGAATCATTGAAGAAAAATGTTTAACACCGCCTACCAAGCAAACTGAAGATGTCCCGACCCCCTTCTCCCGCTAACAACGTCTCGGTTTTCTCGCGCACCATTTCCTTTGCTACTTCCGTGACTACCTTTTTCGCCTCGCGTGCGCGTTTAAGCCGAGGGTTTGATCCGTGATCAGCCACCCATTCGAGTATCCATCGCGGAATATACTTGGAAGCTGCCTGTATGAAAATCTGTGTTGCAGAGGGATGTCCAAAAACGTCACTCCTGGGAACGATACAAGGTCACATTACAGTCCGAAGAGAAGGTCCGCGGGTGGACTGACAGCATATTATTATACTTCATGAACAGGGGATGTTCGTCGTTGTGGACGGTGCCGAATTGGACATCGAATGCAGCTGATGGGAAGTTGGAGGGTTCGTTCATATGACGCGGGAACGGAGACATACCTTGGCCAATGGCATCCAGTGTTCCACGGGAAATCCATGCTGGAATATTGAGGACAACTTTCTGGTCGTCACTGCTTCCGATGGCCTCCATCCATTTCGTGCACATCTACATTGCAAGTAAGACTCGCAAGGGCAAGCAGGAAGTTGGCGTGCATGAACTTACAGCCTCAGCACATCCCTTGAAGATGCTCAAGAAAGCTTTTGATTCCGGCACCCCGAATCCAGGGAGGATGATCTTCCTTTGTCGCTTATGATCCTCACCTGTCAAACGGTTATCAGAAATCCAAACGATCGAGCATTGGCATTACCATCAGCCCAAATTAACCCCTGTCCATTGACCATTCGGGAAATGACGCGGAGATTGGGTTGCTTCGGATAAGAGTAGGCCGCAGTGTTGAATATCCATTGGAATGCTTTTGGATCGGCGAGGAGAAGCTGATCCCCCTAAAGTTCAGCAAAACACGGAGTTAGATGCCCATACGATAGTGGTAATCGATTGAACTCGCTCCAAAGACAGTCTTAAAGCGAACGACGTTGCCATAGAGACTTTGCCATTCAAAGTCGGTCAGAGCGACGGGACGTTGGAATAGCTCAAGCAAGTTTCCTGAGCGACGTCAACAATGCGGCGAACGGACACGAAGAAGAGACTCGCCAAGGAGGAACGAGGATGGTTTTGGGCCCGGGATCCTGGACAAAGTTGGGCGTGTGTAACGCTTGAGCAAGGTATAGGCGAGAGCGAGGGCAGTCAGCCCCGCTACCACGGAGCTGGAGATCATGGCGAACGAGTGAGTAAATACGAGGAAGACTGAGAATTTATGGTGTGATGGCGCCTTGTCCCCATCATGACACTGACAGTACTACACAGCTGTCGATGCCATCGGATGATGAATGTCACATGGAGAACAAAGAAGTCACTGCAAGAGGCAAGCGATGGAATAATTCCAGTGACGAGAATTTTGCGGCTAAAAGAGGGTGACTGTAAAGGGTTTTGTCATGCGCTCTTACATGTTTGGGGTCAGGAGACTCAACGTTGCAGGCAACTCTCCGATCGAATTATTGCATGTGGGAGTCGCGTGGATTCGTCTCCTTTTTTACGGAGGGTCGCATGCCCCAAGATATCCAAATCCTTCACGGACGACGATGTACTGGTGTCTCAGCTCTTGTCTGGAAATGCCAATAATATGTCAGCGAGCGCCGAGACACGGATCCGATGGCCAGTGTTGTCGAGAACGTTTACCCGCACTGTTATGTGATGAGTCTTGAGGATCGAGACGTGCATGGAGGGGAACAGGCTCAAGTGTGTAGTAAAAGCAGTCGAGTTGGACCAAGCAACCGCTCGCGCTGCTACTATCCATTTTCGTAACGATGCGGTGTTGCCACTGGCAGACGTTGTTCGGAGCCATACCACATAGTCGTCGACGTGTCACTTTTTCCACAGTCCTCGTTCAGGACGCTAATACGCACGACAACGTCCGACCATCAGCATTGCAACTGCCAGGTTTCGCATGGACTTTCTTTCCCAAACCTACATCGCCCTTCGAGGGCCGACCGGCGCGCCGCAGTCACCAACGGATGCGATCGCCAAGCTCAGCGACCGCCTCTCTCCCTCGACGCTCCTCGCAGACAGACGCGCCGCCGTCCTATCGCTCAAAGGCCTAACCCGAGATTGCAAAGCAGACGTCGGCGAAAGAGCCTTGCCCGGCCTCATACACGTCTTGCAAAACGACACTGAAATCGATGCGGACATCGGCAAGGCCGTCCTCGAGACGCTCCAACATCTGTGCGAGGTGGACGAACCGTCGAAGGAGCTCGGTCTCAAGCATACCGACTACTTTCTCGCCAACGAACAAGCGACCCATACGTTGTTCACCCTTCTCGGCAGCTCTCATTTCTACATTCGCTTTGCGACGCTCCAGTTATTGGCAACCCTGCTTCAGAACAGGCGCTCGGCGGTCCAGGGATACTTTCTCAAGGCGCCCAATGGCGCACCCAGCGTCATATCGGTGTTGGAAGATAAGCGTGAAATCATTCGAAATGGTGAGTCAATTGACCTCTGCGGATGAACATATCGAAATTGGGTCGTTTTATTCCTCATACTGACGAGGATACCCCTAGAAAGCATCGTCATGATACAACTGCTGATATCGCAAAGCCCCGATATTCAGAAAGTCCTTGCTTTCGAAGGCGCTTTCGAGAAGCTCTTCAACATTGTCACTCAGGAGGGTGGTGTCGAGGGTGGTGTCATCACTTATGATACACTGCGATGTACAGATGGCTTGTTGCGTTTCAACGCTTCCAATCAGGTATGCCTTCCACTTTTTATTTGCTGGCAATACTAAGGTGCACAGAGTTACTTCCGTGAAACATCACTACCAGCCCTCATGTGCACTCTGTTGCTTTTTCCACCGAATCTCCAGCTGCAGGAATCTCCTCCTCAGGAGTTTGCATTGCAATTCTGGGATCAACAGAAGACCGCCAACATAAATCTTATCATCGGGATCATGGGTATGCTTATTGGTTCAAAAGGCAGCAGCGTTAGTATCATCTTTGCCGTCCTTCTCTCATCTCAACTGACTGTACTCTAGAATCAAGAGACGATGTTGTACGTCCGATGTTTTATAGAGCTTGCGCTTGCTTCGAATGCACCTACTCTCCTGAAGACCCAGGTAAGCACTTAGTAGATCACATTCCCTGATCTTATGCCCGACAGGCTCTGCGTTTGCTTCCGAATAATCTTGCATTCCCTTTGTCTGACGTCATTTTGACACCCTATATGCCCGTTCCTGAGACAAATGGTGAAGAGTGGGATAGATTAGAGCCCGCGTCTGCGCTCGACGTGCTCGTTGAACTCGCCTTGCATGGGGAGTACAATGGTTTGTACGGTGACAGACGGTCGAAAGATGCACTCGAATTGCGTGGCGCCGCACTCAACGTCTTCGATGTAAGTCCTCCATCTCGGTCCTCGCCCCGTCGGTTTAAACATTCCCAAGAATTTTGTCCGCAAAGAGGAGATCAAGCAAGCGATCATTCAAGGCATGCTCCCTCCGGAAGGTGCGCTCTCGCTCGGGAATGTTCTGCATGTTCATCATACCAACCCTCGTTGCAGCCCCAACGCCAGCTCCGATGATCTCTCCACTCATCCATGCCTTGTGTATCCCACCCACCTCCCCGCTCAACGTCATGAACGTCACGACGACCCACTTTGCCACTCTTCTCTTCGCGCATTTACTCGCATCCTCTCTGCGCTGTAAGACGTTTGCACGATCCATCAAGCCTTCTCCAGCGCTTCCACCCTCCACACCCGGTCAAGGCCAGTATTTCGTCCCAGCCGATGGCGCACAGCCGCCACCCAGTGTTCCGGAGCCCGACGACGACGATGTGCCACAAAGCCTTATTCCGCTCTTCACTGAAAATCTCTCCTTGTCCTTCTTGTCGAAATCGCGGGTGGACGTCGCGGACGAGAAAGAAGTGAGGGAATGGGAACGGCTGATTGTGGGGTATCTTTGTCTGCTGGTACAGTGGCTCTGGGAGGACCCCAAAGCTGTCAGGGAGTTCCTCGAGGCTGGTGGATTAGGTGTGGTGAGTCTTTGTGTAGAGTCGTTTTCGCCCGTCTCTTGAACCTTTTTGCCGTCAAAGCTCGTGGAACCCATCAATCAAACCACGGAAACCGAAAGCCTCGTTCCCGGTCTCTGTGCCTTCCTTTTAGGGTTATGCTACGAATTCAATCGCGAACCAGGAGAAATCACACGGTTGGTGATCATCCCTTCATCCCCCCCCTTTTTTTTTTAAAAAAAAAAAACAATGCTGACACGCTTACCGTGTCACTCTATTGTTTTTACTTCCGCACAGATCGACGATTCACCCGATCATCTCTCGGCTCGGTGTGGATGCGCTGATCGGTCGAATGACGCATTTCCGTGAGGACGACAGATTCAAATCGGTCACTCCCGAGTCGATGGTCTTGGCCTCCCGGACGTCGTCTGGTATCGGAGTAGACCCTAACCAGAATTCGGTCGAGCAAGAAGGCGAGATCTGGTTCGACTGGGCTTTTATTGATTTCTGGAAATCGAATCATTGTGAGTCTGCGATGATGGTCGTGTAAGAGATGGATCGACGGGACTGACTGCGCCTGCTCGACCGACTGGCTGATTGATCGGCATATTGGTTTATGGGTGCGCGGGGACTAGACACGGTACAGCGTGGGCTGAGCGTGGATCCGAACGTGTTGTCTTCTTCCACGTCTTCATCTTCCGGTGCGTTTTAACAAAAAATCTGGGCATTGTTTCGGGTGTGGGCGCTGTCCTTTGCTGACGATCTCGTACCTTCTCTTCCCTACTTGCCTCCCTTTTCTCCGGAATTGTAGGCCCCAATGCAGAGTCGGCCATGTTGATCAGCTCGCTGCGCGACGTGATCCGCACACAAGCGACCGAGATGGACACGCTCCAAGCCCAGCTCAAAGACCTCACCACGAGCTCTTCTACACAGGTACGTCACGTGCTCCGACACGCGATCGTGACCCGTCTCGTCATTATACTGCCCCGCCACTAACATGTTATCCACGATTGTGGACGATCCCGACAGCTCAAGGACCTCCACGCACGGATCGCTGATCTTGAGGCTACGCTGGAGGACGTTCAAGGGAACAAAAAGGACGTGGAGAAGGAGCAGGAGGATCTGCTCGTGTTGCTCGATGAGATGAGTACGAAGCGGAGGCGGGACAAGGTGCGGATGAGGGAGGCTGGTTTGGAGGTGTCTGAGGACGAGGGCGAGGACGATGACGAGGATGCGGGAGGTGAGGAGGAGGAATGAGGGAGGTGAGAGCCTGTGGGTAAGGCAGTCGAGGTGCGTATGAGGTCCTCTGATAGATGCTGTGAAACCATTTCTTGTAGCGGAGGGTGTAGTCATTACACACAAACGGGACGCTTCGAACACATGCGTGACACTGAGTGTCCAGCCAATTGAAAATGGATGACTGGAATTGACGCTGGTGTAGACTTGTTCAATGCCGAGTGCCCGGCCACTAGAGTAGGACCTGATGCACGGGCGCTTGATTCATGGTCATCACGTCCACGATTCTTTATGGCAACAATCTACTCAAGTTACTGCACAGCGATATGGATGTACTGTACGCTGGAAGAAACCGTCTAGGGGATCTATGTATGAGATGGACGAGCCTGCCCATACCGAACAAGTCATACTCACTAGCTACGTGACAGTGATAGTGACGCCGCTAAGGATGGAGTGGGTGCTCGCTATATAGGTAAAACGTCATGACGGCCGTCCGGACCGTATCGATACCTTTCTACTACCGCCAAGGTCTGCCCGATCTCAGTCGCGGCGAACCAAACCAAATCTTCGCTGCCTCTTGCCAGTGGTCTCGTTCTCGAGAGAACGGACATCGCAAAACAGCTATCGAAAAACGTCCGGATCTCAGTACTTGAGCTTGATTCATAATGTCGGAGCAATAGCGGCTCCTTTATTGGGGGACTGTCACGGTTTGTACTGCCCTTCCGCTGCCGCCCTGGCTCTCTCAGCTCTTACCCCAGCTTGACTCCGCGTCGCCAGCACTGGGAAGTGTGGATATAAGACGAAAATCGCGCGCCGTATCGTGATGTCGCGGCGACAGCATACGTAGCCGGCGACATGTACAAGGTACAAGGCTCCGGTTGGTCGATGCCCTTGTTATTCCAACAGGAAACGGACGCCGACGTGGGAACGCGGTCAATAACATCCATGCATCGGTAAAGCGGAGTTTTAAAATTGAATGCGACCCTCGGAGCACTTTTCTTCCAACCGCCGTGCGCGACGTCGCGGTCAGCTCTATACTTGTGATCAGCACATACTTCTGTCAAACCGAGGTTGGACAAACCGTGTCCCGACCATTCCCGTATTTGGGTGAGGTCATCTTTTTTGGATGCGGGGACCTTGAGGTATGTCAATCGGAAGGCTCGGTCCACTCCCGTACTAGTTAGTAGACCCGTTCATTTCAGCTGCTCGACAGATGCACGATAGCGTTCGCCTGTGGGTGCTGATTTGGATGAGTTACACCTTCCTTAAAATCAATGACACCTCAAATTCGCTAACCATTCGAAGTAGCTGGGTGCGAGGATCTTGAGGTGTGCCAATCAGAAGGCTCGGTCCACGAGACGTAACCTCCCGTACTAGTTACTAGACCCGTTCATTTCAGCTGCTCGACAGATGCACAATAGCGTTCGCCTGTGGGTGCTGATTTGGATGAGTTATACCCTCCTTAAAATCACTGATGCCTTGAGCCCGCTAACAATTCGGGGTGCTGTTCCTATCGATTAGAATCGCCCACGATGTCAAGGATGCGGTCAGTGCTTTTACTCCAAACCAGTGTCTCGAGCATATTCGTTTATTGCAGTAGTCGGGCTTTGCCGTTTCTTTTGGGTGCGGGGACCTTGAGGGATGCCAATCAGAATTTAAGGGCTGCGATCCACGAGACGTAACCTCCCGTACCAGTACTGGACCTGTTCATTTCAGATGCTCGACAGATGTCGGATAGATAGTGTTCGCCTGTGGGTGCTGACTTGAACGAGTCACACGCTCCTTGGGATCACTGACACCTCGGGCCCGCTAACCATTCGGGGTGCTGACCCTATCAATTAGAATCGTCCACGATGTCAAAGATGCGGTCAGTGCTTTTACTCCAAACCAGTGTCTCGAGCGCATTCATTTACTTATTTTGATTTTTGCAACAGTCGGGTTTGGCCGTTTTTTTGGGTGCGGGGACCTTGAGGTATGCCAGTGAGAATTTTAAAGGCTGCGATTTACGAGACGTAACCTCCCCATCACAGGATCCGCTCATTTCAGCTGCTCGACAGATGACTCGGATAGATAGCGTTCGCCTGTGGGCGCTGACCTGGACGGGTTATACCCTCGGGATCACTGACACCTCGGGCCCGCCGACCATTCGGGGTGCTGTTCTTATCGATTAGAATCGTCCACGACGTCAAAGATGCGGTCAGTGCTTTTACTCCGAACCAGTGTCTCGAGCGCATTCATTTACTTATTTTGATTTTTTGCTGTAGTCGGGTTTTTCCGTTTCTTTTGGGTGCGGGGACCTTGAGGTTATGCCAATCAGAATTGAAAGGCTGCGATCCACGGGACCCGTTCATTTCAGCTGCTCGACAGATGTCGGATAGATAGCTGTTCGCCTGTGGGCGCTGACTTGAACGAGTTCGTCCAGACGCGGTCAGTGCCTTTGCTCCAAACCAGATTTACTTGTTTTCGTTTTCGTTTTCGTTTTCGCAGTAAAGTACCAAGAAAGAAAGAAAAAAAAAATGAATTAACGATCCAAGCTCGCTCGAACCACGGTGCTAAGTATAACTAACGTCAAAGTACAGATATCTACCACAATCTATAAAGGTAACGAGTCTCCGCGAAAGCAAATACAAAATAAATATATACAGAGCGTTGATCCAAAATCCGCGCATGTGATCGTGTTCGTCTCCCCGTTCAAAAAGTGGTGGGCTGACCGCCAAGATTTCCATGCTCCGAGGGACTGCAAGAGAAAATAAAACAAAATAAAAGAAGGTCCATAGATGAACGTTAACGACGTCCGCAGTCATCGCGAATCACACCGCCTGCCCGATGGGTACCTGCGTCCAGGCATCCCACCACGCCATCCGCGTGCTCTCATCCCCAAATCCTTCCAACAACTGGATCACGCGCCATACATCTCCCCAATTACTCCCGAGCCCAAGACTGACGCGGACGACACCCAACTCCCGCCCAAGGTGCGACTCGAGATCCCTGAGCGTCGCACCGTCGCACAGGCCATGCATGACGTTTTGAATCCCGAGGAGCGCCGAGGCACCTCCGGGATTGCACATGCACCCCGTGCGCAAAGAGATGTTGTGCATCGTGGCGACGTGTTCAATAAAGGTATTTGGGAGCATGTCGCCGGTCGGCTGTTGAACAGGTGGGTATCACATGAGCGTGTTTCAGAAGCTTACTCACAGAGAGGATGACGAAAGAGACAGTCGATCCGGTGTCAGATTGTTCACCGACCGACTTGAGACGCCGAGAGGGCAGCTTGGAGAGAATCTTGACCACAGGCATGCCGTTTGTATCGTGGCGCAGCCCAGCCATAGACGATGTTAGGAAATGCATCAAACACGATAAGCGGAGTGGAAGGAAAGGGAGGTAAGCAGAGAGAAATCGAAGGCCGTCAGTGACCGCCGATAGGGTTAGGTAGTTGACTGTTCCATCCTGCGCATACACTCAGCTAATTCAAGGTTTTTGGCTTGACGGAAAGTTGATACCTCAAACTGTTCATGCAGCTTCACCGCCCTCGTGACCAGTGTCCCCGGAACTTGTACAACATCCACTGTGCCGCCAGCAAACCACGGCCGCTTCAACGTAGCCAAAAAGCTCTCTTTGACGATGAGCGCTCCGACACCGGTAGGATATCCGAACATTTTGTAAAAACTGACAGCCATTGCATCGACAGGGGTTTCAGTCAGCGAGATTACAGAGGTAGGTGCCAAGGCAGCGGCATCCAGTAGAGTGTAGTATCCGAGAGAGGAAGCATAGCGGAGGATTGAGAGCGGATTTTTGGAGTTGGAAATATTTGACTGGCCGGTGAGTGCGAAGAGTGAGAGTGTGGACGAAGAATTCGGGCGGTTGCTTCGCAAGACATCCTATAGGAGACTAGGTTCAGTGAGAGAATGGCGCATATATGCAGGTGAGATGGCGCACGACCTTTGCAATCGACGGTTCGAAGCCTCCAGTAGGTGTTGAAGGGATATAATGTACTTTGGCGCCTCCTCGCACTGCGAATTCGCGAATTCCATGCACGCTGTTATGGGAATCGGCCCCGAGAACAAAAGAGCCATCCTCTCGAAAAGGAAATGCCTCCCCGATAAGCTTGAGCGCTCCCGTCGCATTTGCGGTAAAAATGACGGTATAACCTCTTGGCGCTTGAAAGGATGACAACACCACTTCCCTGGCTTCGTCTGCACATTCCGAGGACAATCTCGAACTACAGTGGGACCAAGTAAGATCGCATAGACTCTGTGAGAATGCATATCTTACCTATTACTGACTGAATGGGTGTTACCCATGATGTTTTGTGTCAGAAACTCACTATGGACGTGGACGAGGCATTCGGGATGTTGGGCCCCACCCATATAGTCGACATAGGTTTCCCCTGCGCGGTCGAGTCTAGCGAAGTCAGTTCTCCGTAGAGTATCTATGATCCAAGTATTTCGGTACTCTGGGTACGTTTGTAAGAAAGCTGAGTAAGCAAGGAGTGCTTCTTCCCCAAGTGGTCTCAATTGTGCCTGGGAGATATATGCAGATAGGGATGGGCGGGAGAGAGGGGGAGATGGTATAGAGACACTAGGGAGCGGGAAGGGTGGAGGGAAGGTACACGGGCACGGGTCGCCGTCATAGCGGCACTGATATTTCTCGCAAAGGGTGTCGTTTGAGGAGAAGGATTTGCTGAAGGAAGGGTGAGATCTGTAGGATTTTAGAGCGGTGCGAGAGACGGGAAGGGGGGAACTGATGACATTGATCTTGCGTCTGCGTCGATCGTCCTGGGCATATATGCAGGAGTGTTTGTTACCCATGGCGGGGCAGGAAAAGAAGCTACACTGGTGCGTTGTACGTCCTCCCGGGATGGCATACGTTTATAGGTCTTGGAGTACAGGTCGGTGCCGCGCAAACGGCAATATTGCAATCCTCCCGAACATAGATGGCACCAGTCGGTCCGCGACATGAACATCATCAGTTCGCACGTACATTTTGTTGGACAGCTTCGTCCTTTTATCATGTATCTGCAGATTCGTGCGGAGACGACTCTCCGCCGCTGCATCGGTCGGCCATCCTATAGAGTCGAAACAGCTGAAATCCGCGTACCTGATGGACAGACATTGCCGAAACGGACGAAAAGGAATGGTCGTCATTTGTCACACGGATGCTTCATTTACCGTCAAGCGTCTTAGCCTTGACCAAGAGTAGAATAGTGGGTGTACATGTATACCAAATCACCGCTGATGCGATCTCGCAGAAGCGCTGCATGATGAATCGTTATTCATCGCCGTTCCCACATACCACAGCACTCTTGACATACCGTTAGGTCAGTGGTGATATGTAAGTACAACTTGGCCCAAGAGATTTTTGCTACCGCCGCGGGCGGCGTCGGAGTGGCTCTTCCAGTGCACCGGGCTAGTCTGGTGTGTGCACAGCGTCCCGGGGCCTTGGCCAACGGACAGCAGCTCTGACGGCAGTGATTGAAGGGTGCCATACTGTACATCAATGTTCATGGCGTTACGCATATGGCCTCCACGGGCTCGCCACCAGGACCACGGCGATGGGACTCACACAATCACGGACGCAAAGGTCATTCAAGCCACGGATATGGCTGCACGAGCATCCAATTCCCCCGCGCGGGGAAGATCCTTCATGGCTGTGGCGTGCCATTCTCATGGCTATGCTCCAAGCACCGGTATTGATATTGTTTCGGGCGGTTTCTCGCGTTCATTTTGTACCCTAAAAAGAGTTAGGGCCAAGATGGTGACCTCGGTGCGTGTTATCTAAGCATCAAAAGCCGCAGCCGCATCATGAAGTAAAGCCTAATCTTCTTTAGATAATACTGCTAGTTCGGCATCGGAAGACAGATCGGTTCCTGTAGTCGATGACACAGCCACTCAAAACCGCTTTCCAACATACCGCCCATCAAAGATACCTGCAATCGTTCCTGTCGTTTGTTTTATGTTTGTTTTATGTTTATTTTTTGATTTTTTTTTATTTTGATTTTGTACTCACTCGTGTTCGCTGTCAGGTCCTTTCAAAACGACAGGTCGTCCTGGCGAACCTCCACACATTCAAGCTCCAATCGCGTGAGCAACTGCCACTGACGACGCTCTCCTCACGCGGCCAGTTCGGACACGTCCTCTCCCGTTTCATCACTGCGTCCATGTCTGGTACTCTCAGTCAACGCCAGCCATCCCAAGTCGTCATCCCCGTCACCCGAAATGGCGGTCTCAAAAAGATGCCCCCATATTGGTATCCGTATACGACAATGGCAAAGGAGCGGTGGCTTGGAAGGGAGATATTAGAAATCGTCTCTACAGAGTTTAGAGATCGCAGCATGGAGTATTATGTGGGTGCGCTATCCCTTTCTTGTCATCCGTGCGATCTTCATCGATGTACCTTTTTCACGTAGAGGTACGCTCTTGAATCAGGTGTCACCACCATCAATGGAAAGGTTGCAAAACCGGATACAGTGGTCAGGAACGGGGACCGTATCGAGTGAGTCTTTTGCCCCCAATAAAAGCGGAGCGTTCAGTATCGATCGTGTGAATATCATTCAAGGAATGTCGTTCATCGTCACGAACCTCCTGTCACTGCAAAGCCGGTCAAGATCATACTCCATGATGATCAACGGGATTTCCTCGTGATCGACAAACCTGGTAGCATCGTATGTCATCCCCCTCCATTTCTGTCGACCAACCTCTCGAACAGGATCTATGATAGCCTGTACATGCATCGGGGAGATATTACCGACACAGCCTTGTCGAGCTGCTCCGACACGAATTCGGCTTTGACAGAGTATACAGTAGGTTTCGTGTCTTGTATCATCTCGCTGGTCCCTCATGCAAGCCTGCCACCCATAGCGATCAATAGATTGGATAGACTGACTTCTGGTCTCATGATATTACCACTCAACGCTAATCTCGCGCGATCTCTCACGAGTGAATTCATGAACGGATCTGTAAGGAAGGAATATGTGGCGAGATGTAAAGGGGAGTTTCCCGCGTGCGTCTCGTTCCTGGACCTCAATGTGCATAACAATATGTTGACTTGCTGGTTTTATTCAGGGAAGAAATCGTTTGCGAGGAACCATTGCTGACCGTAGATAGACAGATGGGACTCAATATTGTACATCCGGAGGGGAAGGTACGGTTCTTACCGCTTTGCCACTTCCGTTTTTTTCACTCCTGGTAATGCCCTACCAGCCAGCCAAGACGATTTTCAACAAGCTCCACTATGACGCTAATACCGATACGAGTGTCCTCCGCTGTATGTGCCCGCTTGCATTCCCACCATCAATTATATCCAATATTCTGTTTCATTGTTTAGGTCGTCCTTTTACGGGTCGCTGTGAGTACATTTCGTCATTCATCTTTCGTCTTTAATTCTTGTTGGCTCCTCTCGTATTATCAATTGTCATAACATCATGAAACCTTAAAGCGCATCAAATAAGGGTTCACCTCCAATACCTCGGACATCCCATCGCTAATGATCCCGTGTACTCCGAAGAGCGAATATGGGTAAGTCTCTTTCGGTCTCGACTCTCATTCGACCTGGCGAATACGCTGTGCCGCGTGTACCCTTGTTCTTTCCATTTACACTATTATATCACGTACTTCTTTTGTTTCTTAGCCCTCCCTTTAATACTTGGCGACTCGACCATGTACTCACCTCCTCGGGTCTATGCGCAGGGTCCAAACTTGGGAAAGAACGGTATTGATGTCATACCTAGCTGCGATCGGTTCGCACCCGCCGCACCCGAACACCTCAAGAGTGACGATAGCCCCGAGTCATTAGCCACCGGCGGCGCCTGCATAGACCCAAAACTGAACTCGAGTGGAAACAAGGACGAAAACAACGAATCGTACACGCAACAGAAGAAACTGCTTCCTAGAGAAACAGGCCACGACATTGGCATGGGCTCTCCAGTTCCCCTTTCTGCAGAGGCCGTCCAGATCATCACACGCTTGAGAAATATGAAGGTTCGTCTTACGCTTGTCGTGCACATGTTCTTTGCGTTCGCTCCCGACATCGGGACGGCACGGAACTCGCTCTGCGTGAGAGGACGGACACTTACGTTTCGTTTTTATCTTTCCCTCATCCTAGGACGAAGACGAGGATTGGAGCCGGTGGCGAGATGTCGTTTTTCGGGCCAAGGGCTCGCTGATACCAAAAAGTTTTCGGCAGCCACCGCCGCTGCCGCCACCGAACAAGCGGAAGAGGGGTGGAAGGAGCGTCCTGGAACCGACGCCCGCGGAGAACGACCCCGAGGACTCTAGACAAGGTACAGTCTTGACAAAGAACCTCGCGGAGCGCCCTCCAACGCCGCCGCCGCCACAATCTGAGAGCAACGCACGTGCGCAGCTCATCTCCGAAAGCGACCCCCCTGCACCACTCGAACCTGAGGACGCAACGCAGCTAACGTTGCCCGAAGCCAGCTCCCGCCTCCCGTCGCTCGTTGCACCCGGACCCGAGGCGGACCCAGCCACGGGAACGCTCTATTGCCCTGAATGCTATTTACCGCTTCATCCGGACCCAAAGCCGGAAAGGCTCTACATCTTTTTGCATGCGCTGAAATATGAGCTGAGTTTGGGGCGGTTTGAGACGGAGATGCCGGAGTGGGCCAAGGAAGGGTGGGAGTGGGAACGGTGAACGGGGTGTTTGAAAAGGAAGGTTTCGAATCGGGGGTTAGCGATGAATCTCGCTCTGGGATTTGTTGCTTGTGTCGACAGTTTACATTCTTTGAGGTGCTTGTTGTGACGCGACATGTTGACATTGGCGTTGAAAGACTTGCGTTTGAAACGCCCAAGCCGTGACTCAGCAAGCTGAGTCACGGAACAGAGACTAACAGGGACTAACGCTTGTGTCTACGCCAGCGATTGTAGTATGTTGTCTTTAAAACTTGCGTTTCAGGTTCTGTAGCATGACTACCGCTCATCAGCACGAGATTCTGGTGCGACCAGAGGAGCCTCTACTTGATTCCGCCCAGCCTGAGCCCAGGAGAAGTATGGGCTCGACTCAATTGACGGATCCCATGTTCCGGAGGAACCCATATGAGATTATCGAAGAGTCATGTCCTTCCGCGATCGTGAAGATATGTATCATGCACACCCTGGAGGTGGTGCGTGCCCGTGGCCAGCTGGAAAGTCACGCCCGGTCCAACTCATGTTCCATATCCTCATCACGGGCGAAGACAGTGTGGGGCTTTCTGAGATTTGGTACTATTAAATCGGCCCGGGCTGTCACCAGCACGTTCGACGTCGGGACAGGGACGTTTTCATCACCGATCGAACGACGAAAGCGCAGCACCACGTCCTCAAGTTGGCACGTCGACGGTGTTCTGCCAAAGTATGACCTATTCTGTGTGAGCTGCAACATGTCGTGCATGTAGCTCTGAACCTCTTCGCGGTGACCTCCAAATGCCATGCATCGCAGTGTCGCAGGAGGTGGAAATTCAGGGTCAAGTCCAAGTGAGGACAGGGCACATTTCGTCTTGATGTGGGGATGATCCTCGGTTGCTACCACCCGTCGTTGACTCGGTGATTGGTTTTGTGTTCCGACAGGGACGACAGAGCGGACGGACACGGTTGAGGGTGTGGGGGTAACGAGAGGCGGCGGG
>JBBPNO010000139.1:0-49627 GCA_038090915.1 Boletus eberwhitei
CCAGCAACTTGGTGCGTTCCATCACCGTATCTGATATCTGACATCTTGAGGTGTATCGATGGCGGAGGATTGCTGATACACACAGGAAAGGGCCGTTTTCCATCCCGGTCAGTTCCAAAGTGAAACTCGCGCACTGACATGCGCCTACCATTCCGTGGTGTGCGGGTATTTGAGGGATTGCAGTATAGTGACACGCCGCGGCCTGTCGGTAGTATTGCACTACCCCGTGGAGCGGAACTTTTTTCTTTTTCTAATTTGGCCAGCTCGAGTGGATCCACACAGCATAAATGGTCGATTCTAGGAATAATTTGATCAGGTTGCGATGTATCCACTGAGACACGTCGTGACAAGCGGCGGGTTGTGAGTTGCAAGAATATCGTGTGTCGATAATGAGACACTTTATTTTTACAAAAAGCCACCACTTTTACTTGACCCAAAGCGATCTCCAAGGCCCTTAGCATCGTGCAATAGCCTTTGCCGTTGCTTGTCATCCATAAGACGTCCCCCAAGCGACATGTCCCGTGAATGTTCCCAAATAGCGGGGGGAGGCTCGTCCGTGTCTTTATTCTTTTGGCCCTCGCGGTCCACGTGTACATCGACGAGGGCAGGCCCTCGCACTTTGCGCTGTTCGCGCGGAGGCCATGCGTGAACAAGCAGCATGAAATGAAACTGATAATCGCAACGCACCGTGTGCTCGTCCACGCCCTTGCGTATTTCCGAGTCTTTTCGCCGTCGCTTCTTTACCTCTTCCTCGTCCTCCACTGGGTCCGCGTTCACCGCTCTCCGTTTCCGACCTGAAACCTCGTCGGCGATCCGTTGTTGCCGTTCAGCGGGTGTCTCCGTCCAGAGCGACGTGTCCGAGTCTCTCGCAGGTGCCTTACCACGCCCAAACTGCCGCGGCTTCAATTTCGTAGGGTCGAGCGCTGCACGTTTGTCCATGTCGCGTCAGTAGTGCGTTCACAAACGACAATCTAGGCCAACGAAAAAAAAAGAAAACAACGCACAACCGAGGAGATCCCCTGCTTTCGGTGGGACAAGCATCCATTCCTCCCGGACAAGTTTCTTGGGTTGTTTCGCCTCCTCGACGTTCTTCCGTCGACGCGCCTCTTTTTCCAAGAATTCCTCTACGCCGGATATCTCGCGCCTGGTCGCGAGGACGTCTGCAGGTAGCGGTTGTGGACCGACGTCGGCATCCGAGTCCGAGTCTGAATCGAAATCGACTTCGTGTTTAAGTCGAGCAGTCGGGAGTGCGAAGCCGACTCTTTGTGGTGGTGGTGACGGCGAGCGGCGTGTCGATGGCCCTGGGGTGGGCCCTAATGATGGTCCAGCGGCTCTACGAGCAGCTGCGAGTTCGGGGGGGAGCGCTGGTGTATAGTCGTCCTCGTCCGATTCTGCAGTGTCGTTATCCGTAGTAGCAGAGACGGCGGGGAGAAGATGCTTCGGAACTTGTGGTCCTATGGAGGACATGCTTGTCGCGAACGTGTATGCCCGAATGAGCAACACTTGGACCAAGCCCAGGTCAGAATGCAGCGAAAACACGAGCTGTCAATGTTCTTACCTACTAGGCTCGAGACGAAGAACGTGCAGCTTTACAACACGAGTCAATATTTACGCCCACCTACTCCACTGCCCGCAAACATGTCTGATGACTCTTCTGTACGCCATTTTTCATTGTAGTAGTAGGAAGATGAAGACGTACAAATTAGCTTGCCTAGAGATCACCTTGCTGACTAGTGAATCCAGGTATAATCTATCTAACCTGATAATGCAACGGAATAACTCAGTCAACGTCCGTAAAATGGGAATACCGTAATAGTACGATCAGTCCTTGCACTCCAACCATCGTCCTAAACCAAGCTGGAAGATCGTCCCATGCCCTACCCTCTCCTCGTACTCAATATCTCTCTGAGGTGGGTGGGTAACCTCGCGGCGCGCCACCATATCCTGGTTGCTGGCCATAACCACCTTGTGGATAGCCAGCTTTCCCACCGTAAAACTGGTTTCCACTGACCCCACCAACCAAGCTCGCCGCCGTGCCGCCACCATGGTAATTGCTTGTCGAGTCCTCATCATAGTCTCCAGCCGAAGCTGTCAAAAGAGGATCTTTGACTTCCCAAACGGCAGCCTTGGATCCGACCGAGAATTCGAGGTCTTCGCGCTGTGTAGGTAAAGTTGGTCAGCACACCCGTGACTTGGACAATGGTGAGCGAAATCGGCATACAGTAATACTGTCCCAATATTTGTAAACCATCATGACGCTGAGAAGCACGCACAGCGTGAAGAAGAATAGACCATCGAGATAGTGTTTGATAGCATTACATATCGTCGCGCTGAATGCAAAGAGAAGGACCTGCGCAATGGTGTAGAAGGCGATGCCGAAGATGATGTCACCAAGTGGCCATCGGTCATCAAGGGTCCGGAAGACAAGAATGAGCTGAGATAGTGTGTAAATTGCAACACACAGGATGGGCCATATCAGGTATATCACAAATAGCGCCGTAGGTGTCGTTGGAGAGAAGGAGGCGAACGACTTGAACGTGGCAATGGCGACGAAAAATGAAGCACTAAAGACGGCAAGGCATGATAATCGGAGAAACTGCGGCTGGGTCTGAGAAGCAAAATTGCCATATTCTCGTAAGAACTTACCCATAATGAGACGGGAGTACCATCCTCCGCAAATTGAAAACCGACGAACCCATTGACCAGAAGACAGCAGTATATCGCGGCGATTAACCCTGTATAGGCTGCGGCAAACCACTGACAAATTGGTTAAATTCGCTTCTTCAACTGGAGGTGTGATGGACCTACAGGATAGCTGACGTTCGCCGTTGGTATAACGCCGGAGTCAAGGAACATCGCAAGGAGCTCTATGAGCATGTACATCCAAAAGAACATGACGATCTCCTTTCGACCCACTGCCGTATACTTGGAACGAATGTGGTAGATCATGATTGCGGTCATGATTATGGCAACGATGTGTACAAAACATGTTGCTGGCAGCAGCAGCAACCTCAGGGGGACATACAAGGGTTGGGAAACACGTTGGACTCACAAGGTTGGAAAATCAAGGTTGATCCAATCTGCACGTTGCGGGAGTAGCAGGTAGGTTCAATGCCTTGACCGGATGGGCCCAGGAGCGGGCAAATGACGAGGGCAGCGGTGCCACAAACGCCATCGAAGGAGCCAAACGAAATTCCCATAGCTCAAACGAGTGGAGTAAGCGCAGCGTGAGCGTGGTATCGAATCGCGATGTTCAGGCAGATGTCTTAGTTGCTTTGAATGATGTGAGCGTGGGCTGTGAGTTTGGTGGTGATTTTTTGTGCAGAAGTGAAAACAGAGCGAGCGGGGTGGAACGAAAGTCAATAAGAAAATTATGAATTGATGGTAAGATGGTAACCTGGGTCGCCGTCGAAGTTCCTCGCAAGCAAGCCTGGCCTTGACACCGCTTTGTTGGTGATGCAGGCAGCTTGCCCAAAGTGTGAGATATGGTCAAGCGTGGCGGACAGCAACTGCCCTTGCCTCAGTTTGTCACTGCTCCCACGCCACGGACACGCTCCACGACACATATTGGACGCTCAACGCCGCTGTATCCGCCCTACTCCGTCCGCCGTTGGAACGAATTTCGCAAGCAGCTCTGTTTGTATCGCTCCTTGGTTTGAGACACCCGTGTGTGCTTCTCGAATCACCACCATCTGTATGCACGTCCCCACCTTAACAGCGCCTGATCGAACTTCGCCGTGCATTTCCACCAATCCACCTCTGTTCCACACATGCATAATATGGCAAGCGCCCCGGATGGTAAGTGGACGGTGCTGAATAATTTACCGAGTAGACTTGGCCATGTGTCTCTTCCCGCGCTCACTGATGGTCGTAAGTGCAATAGACTCCATCGAGTTTATAACGGATCCCCACTCCCTACTTAACACCTCGTATTCCGAACAGCCAATGTCGCGTGTTCTCTTTGCCTACACGACACAGCCCTGAATAATCTAACAATTCTAGATCCATCCTTGTTTGTGACAAGTATTTCAAGGAGTGTGGTGGTACCACCTATTCACGGGTAATGAGAAGGGTTTCTAAGAAACGCAAGTGTGAAATCGAGGACCTGGTTTCCGCGGACCACTTGCAGGACGGCGTGGGTTTGGGGCTGTTTTGGGCCACTCCCAATGGGAGCCATCACATCCGCCATCGACGGGCTTCCACAGGTATAATTGGACACGAATGATACTTATGAAACAGAGATTATTTATCAAATGTTATGTCGGCAAGGTTCGCATTCGCCACTTCTGGTGAGCTAGCCGTAAAGCCACTCTTCGCATCTCTGGATTGATGTGCGCCCTATTCTGTCAGACTATCTATCAAACAGTGGTTCCAAATGTTGGACTTAAATCATTACCGCATCTTTGCCAAATATGTGGTGGGAATTTTGTGTGCTGTAACCTTCCTCAGAGCCTCAAGGCTGTATTACGGTGTACTGGATGGACTCTTCAGGGCAAAGGTGGCGTGGTGATGCTTTTGACGTCTTTGTAGCATCCGAGCAGTTTCAATGAAGTTTTGTCTGAATGCATCGCTCGCCTGCCTCCCGTTACCCGTCCGTGCCGCGCCGCAAGATGCGGACGGATCCAAAGGCGAAAAGCTGTGGATTAACGTGCGAGGTAAGTAGTGGCTCTGATACCACTCGTGCCCACCCTCATTTGCGGCCAAGTAGTCCTTGTACGTTTCTGTGCCGCATCCACGACCGACTAGCCCATTTCTCCAACGAGTCGTGAAGGAGCTTATTTAATTCGAACGGTTTTCCGAGGAATGTGTGACCTGATCCGATATTCCGGGAAAGGGCTGCGGTTCATCCAGGTCGCCACACATTATCCTCTTTGGCACGCACACTTGATGCGGAATTCCGGCCTGACCCCGCGGTAGCCTGACTAAAGGCTGGCCTATTACCTCCTGTGATACTTTCGGGCTGTTGACTTGGCGATTGACAAGACCCACGGACACCCGTATGTAACCAACTTGTGGAAGGCTCGCATGCTCGAGCTATATTCTGATCCGAGAGAAGAGCCACGCGAAACCCTAGACTTGGCCGCTGAGCCCTTTAAATCTCAAGTGCGATTCGTGCGGCCGAATTTCTATTTTTCACCACGGGTGCCAGCGGGATTCTTCTGAACAGCCAAAAACTGTATGTGACGAGATCATACAAATGGGGATTCGGCGCACCCAAGTGGTAGAGTTCGCCGAGTCGATTCACAGTCCGTGTATGACGCCCAATCAGATATTGTGATCAAAATACTGAATGTGTATAACGTCCGCCCTTTCTATAGTACTGCTCTCTTTGATCCATGCGAAGCGTTCCTGTACATATAGCGCGGATGGATGACGTTGCCTGTCCCCTCAACCAGAACGGGGTGTTGCACACGCATCTCATGGCAGATGCGGCTGACCAGCGAGTTGCCACCGCACATACCTGCCACATTGATGTGACTCAACGCTTTCCTCTGACTATCAAGGTTCCGCCTAGGCGGCGTACCCCCCTCGTCAGGGCAAGTAATACCTCCCTGGCGAATACTGCCGGCCGGACCGCCGTTACTGCCAGCAATTCGGTCATTAGGTTGCCACACAAGGCAATCGTTAACTTCCACATATGGAAATGTCGCCATTATATGAACCTGAAGGGTTTGGGCTTGGTTATCTATAGAGTTTGCATACGTGTAAATTGGGGTTATATGTGCTAGGAACGCGGTTATGCCTTTCCTGTCTTATCCTCACGGTGTGATAACAGTCTGCCAGTTGGTTCAAAAGTTTTTTCAAAAAATAATTATTTAAAAATAATTCGCAAAGGAGCTTCGCTCCCTACCGTCGGGCGGTGCGGACCGTGCAAGGTTTAGGTTTCAAACTCCGGTTAAGACCTAGCTGGCCTACACCTAGAAGTCAACTGTTGCCGTGAGAGGCAACTGCCAGCCCCTTCAACAACCTTGATGCATGACGGTTGACCCATGCAGCTGCGGGCCCCATACTATACTTGCTATCGTGCGTATTTAGTTGTTTGTTTTGGTGTCGGCAATCGAACACGTCCCACACTGGGCTCCCCTGCCTGTCAGTAATCGGACCTTGGGTTGACCCTCGGAGGAACAGCGAATTAGTGGCTCATTCAGGTGCGATGATCCATACTAGGGTACTTGGTGTGCCGGCGCATGTCATAGCGCCATGTGATACCGGCAAGTAGGTTAACAGAAAGGGCTAAAACGTGAAACGAGTATGGAGACAGTGACACAATTCTCATTCAAAAACACCGATGCTGTTACTGAAGTTGATTACCATCACACGTCTCGTATTCGCTTCCATTTTTGCGTGCGCTAAGTGGAACAAAGATCGTCACAGGTTGAGTGGGATGTCAAAAGGTACGGATCGTGCAGCATGCGTCGAATGAGGAACAGAATCTTTAATGGAAAGATCAATACAAAGGCCGGCAATTTAGATTTGCGAGTCTCGAAGCAGAAAATTTAATCTGAGAGACTTGGGGTGGTTGCCAGCCATTTCATCGCCCAAGACGGCTATTATGATGATGCGGCGGCATCGGTTGCAGTCACAGCAGTGAGGGAATTCGACCACAATTTACTTACGGGAAGGTATGCTATGCTAATGTAGGAACTTGGGTTACCAACTTAATATTCGCGCGAGAACCGCAGAGCGGTATTGTCCGAACCTGAAGCCCAGCCAATGATTGAGGTTTTGCAAACCGGAAGTTGGCCTTGAAGTGAGGTAGGATTGCACAATTTGGAAAGGTGAGGTCCACTTGAACGGATCAACTTGCTCACTCGTAGGGATCTGAAAAAAAAGCAAGGTTTTGGGACGGGATCGATCTGTGAGTAATACGTCATGTCTCCCCACACACGGCGACTCGGTGGTTCAAAGGGACGAGGGTGGCTACGGATGGGGTTTTGAGACAGGGTTTGATTGAATTTCACGCGGCGGACTTGAGGATATGGGCAATTGAACGGGACGGGATTGATATAGGAAGATCAGGCGCTCGAGACGGGCCTTACACGAGACATGACGAGTGCAGCACGGACGAGTGTGTCATTATGAGACAGGTTGCTGTGTGGCGGGCCATGCGATGGGAGATCACTGAGAGCGAGAATGAATTAGCTGAACCGGGTGGATTGACAAAATGGGGTTCAGGTCACACTGTCAGTGTCTAGGCCGAGGGACATTGCCGTTGCTGTGATGGGCTGTAGTAGAGCTCCTAAACTACTACTGCCGAGGACGCCTAAAACAAGTTGATCTGATATGTAGAAGGTACGTTGACGCGGAGCGGGTAGAGGGGCCACACTATCGGGGTTTACGTGTGAGCAGGACAAGCCATGGCCACACAGCCCAAGGATATCGCAGCGCGGAAATAAAGACCTGCGGGGGCGCGGGGGCGGGTGTTGCAAATAAACCGGGGTCGCCGGAATGCAAAAGAACCTTGAAGAGCAGCCGCGCATGAGACAATGGACTCCCTTTCGTATGGATGCGGATAAGGAAGAGTCACAGGGTGAGCAGCATGAACCCGGTATCGGTAGTGTTTGGGTGATCACATTCGCGTGAATGATCTGATCAAAAACGCGTCCCGTCACGCGTTGGTCACCCCGCTCCATTCATTCTTGTCTCGCACTAAAATAGTTGAATTCATCATACAATAAAAATAATAAATATTATTATTCGAGACAGGGAATACTACCGAGTATATGAATGAAATTTCATCGAGGACACCGGCCGTCTGTCAATAGGGATTAGATATCAACTGATTGCGAAAGGAAACAAAGGGGTACCTAGCTAGGCGCTTCGGCGCAGCCTGTCTTGGATGACTCAACTTGAATATTGTAAAAAAGATAAAGGTGGTCTGTGAATGCTGAATTCAGTGGTAGCGTCGCCTTCCACTGGGGGGGTTCTGGAAGCGGCTAGGGGTGACGGGCCAAAAGTGGATAGTCACGTGAAGGGGAAGGGTTAGCAAGACCGGGGATAAGGGTAAGGCTATGGGGAATCCCTGGAAAGACCCCTGTGCCGAGTGTGCCGAATGGGATTTGGGGAGGGGATTTGAAGGGGATTTGGTAAAATCAAACGAAATGTTGACGGGCAAGTCAATCTCAGAAAAAATGTCAAAGATCTGCTAAGTGCGCAGGCAGTTGCGCGTACGAAGCGGGGTCGGAGGCGCTGCCGTTGCACGATTCTTCCAATTCGACTACCAACCCTTACCGTACCGTCGCGGCTGCTGCCCCCCCCCCTGTATATATATATTTTTTTTTGCGTCTCTAAGCGGAGTATGCCATCCACGTCTGTAATTTTTACACCTCCTTCAAATCCTTTCAGACACCTCCTTTTTTATAAAATGATCATGGCACCCTCCCTCCATTGTCCCCTCCTGCGCTCGCCAGTGAGTCTACCATGGCTCTTTACACCCCTCCCTCTCTCCCACCTACTCCCTCCTACCTCTGTCCAAACCGCACATCTCTCCCCTCCCTCCCCGCAGAACTCCTTGCTCCCTGGTCCACAACCTCCAGACCATCCAGACCCACCTCTCTCCCCACTCCTCCCATGTCCGCCGCCTTACCGAGGCTTCTCCCACAACCCCACCCATGCGTCACATCTTTGCCTCCGATAGCCTACTTCGACCGTCAGTTGTCTACCATGCATCCAGGTACGTCCACCTACCCCGTCCTGTCAGCCCCCGTGTTCTCATCTTCCTTCCTCCAGTCACGCCACCTCACTCCCGCGACGCGTCCAGTTGGTCCAGGTCAGCCCCCCGCCCGACTCACCAACCCTCCCCCGACATGCTCGACGACGACGTGTTGGAACAGCCCTTTCAACGGGAGCCAAGATCACCACGCGACGCGTCGTATTTTATCGACTGGTTCGATATCTCCCTCAAGCGGCCAACCAGTTTCGTGGCAGAAAAGACTTGCGAGATGGTCTGCTATTTGTGGTTTTCCTCTTCTGTGCCTTCCAGTGCATCTCCGCGGTCACAAATCCCCTCTCCCCCTTATTCCCCCGACTCCCCTTCGTCCTCTTCGCCCTTGCAGTTCAATCCCTCCGCAACATTTGTGCAATTCATGCAAAAGTTGCTCGAGACAACTCAAGTCAGCCAGTCTGTCATCGTCCTTTCACTGCATTATATCTGGCGTCTCAAGGAGCGTAACCGGTTTACTTCTGGTCTCCCCGGAAGCGAGTTCCGGATAGCAGTTGCTGCCTTGATGATGGCAAACAAGTTTTTGGATGAGTCCGTCCCGTCTCTCCTGGGCTCCCAGCTTGTTCTAACAGTATTTTAGTAACACGTACACCAACAAGACTTGGTCAGAAGTCTCGGGAATCGAGTTGAGCGAGATCAATCGCATGGAGAGAGAGTTTCTCATGGGTGTCGACTTTGCGCTTTACGTTTCGGGGAAAAAGTACGAGTCTTGGCTAAACTTGCTCAAAGGTCTTGTTTTGGCAAAGGAATCCGAAGGTCAAAAATGGCGGAGGTCGCGTACACGATATCGCCACGGTCGTAGGCTACAGCCCGCTGCTTCTACCCCTGCCATGCGAACCACCAGGTCGAGGTGTCACTCGACGACGTATCGAGCGCGCTCTACTTCCCCTCTACAATACGTTCAGCCACACTTGTCGACGAATGTTACGACCCGGCCGCATCTTCATGTCAATCTACCACCGTCGCCTTCTCCTAACCCTGGCTCGAAACGTTCGGCTGCAGATGCGTTTTCGCCAACGTCAACATCTTTCAATGAGCTGCCACCCTTGAAACGCCCTACCGGGATGACTTTGCACATCCCAGAAAATGGCTTCTTGGCCGGATCTAGCTCTGCCTCTCCTCTTGAACCCCTTCAGTCATTTGCTAAGATGTCACTTTCGGCTTCATCTCCACACCACGCTCGCACTGCCTCGTCCGTTCAGCCACTCCCTGCCACGCATGAGAATAGACCCCAGACATTGGTAGCTGCGTATCGCATAGACCGACCCGTGAACGTGCCACAGGTACGTTGCTCTCCATTTGCGCGTGCGAAATCCTCACTTGGTTTTCCCAGAATCTTTATTATTACTCTTTGGCTGGCTCGTCTATTGATACAGAAGCAGAACATGAACGGGTCCAGAGAAAGGCTCGCCTGCGGTGTTTCCGACCTCCTTTGACAACTTCGTATCCACCACCTCCGTCGTATATGCCCATTGACATCCAGTCCGCTTCTGTGAGCCCACAAAGTCACTTGAGTGTCCGACAGGTACCGTTGCCGCACATCAACGATGCAATCTGGTCGCGAAAGCTCCAAATGCCCCCTTACATCTCCCCCGCGGATAATTGCTTGCAGCTCCCGCCTTTGAGGGAAAACGTGGTTCCCTCTACCCCGTTTGCTAACGCCGGTCCGCCGGGCGTGCACTTTTACGCCTCTTCCAACCAACGGGGATCACCCATGTATCCTTATAATTGGACTTATGGCAGATAGTTCCGATCCTATCTTCGTTTTAATGCATAATATTACTGTTGCATTATCATTCCGACGCCCACTTCCCTATCTAATCCTTCACTGCATTTGTCGTTACCACATTCGATTCATCCTAGCATAGATTCAGTCACCTGCATTGTACCCATTCTGTTGCATTGTTCACACGCATTTGATGATACATTACGCTATTTCTTAACTACTGTACCAAAGTTGCCTTGGTGGCCTGTGATTTTGGCTGGCGGCTTTTGTGTGACTGAGAAAAGGGTCTAACTTTGGTTCTGAAATTTGGACGGTTATACTGTACAATATGTCCTCTCCCAGCTCAAGTTATCGCCATGCGCGCGACGTCCTTTCGAAACATCATTTGGGACTGACATCGTGTTCCTTGTGATATGCGGCCGGGATCCGCGGTAGTACCGAGCTCGGATATCCCAGGTCGGCCTGCTTGTTCCTTGACCCACGCCAGCTGTGTAAGATCTGACCCCGTTTGGACTCAACTCGCAATTGCCGCATGACGAAGTGTGCATCAGTCAAACGGTGACTCGTATGCACGGGATGTTGAATGGATGATCCTCGCTAGGACCTTGTGATACCGTTATTGTTGAGTACTCGGAGTCTTTGTTGCTGCGGGATTTTTGTCGTGCCACACCCCCGCAACACGCCCATCGACCCATCGCGCCCAGTTGCTTCCTGTCATATATCACAAGGCCTCGCAACCGATCTAGAAGACAAGGGTGACACACACAATATAGCAACAATTTACTTCATATTTTCATATTTTTTGGCGCAATCTTTCCGGCATTTGACGTTCATCATGTACTTGATCATGATGACCGTTACCGACATGTACTGCGGTGTTGACCGAACCTGTAGAGCTAGTATTTGACATGCTTGCGGAGTGTGGAGCTCGAGTGCCCGACCTCCGATCATTTCAGTTGATCATCGTTCTCACCCAGCAACTCGGAATGGGCCGTGGAGTGTATTCGGGAGATGTTGGATGCCTCAAACGCTTGCGTGAAGAGATATCCGGACAATAGACCCGTAACTGGAGTGTGGACACGGTTTCACAACACAAGGATATGATCTGAATAGCCACTACTCACGGAGACCACAGAAGACCGTTTTATTTCTGTTGAAACCCATGAACCTCGAGCCCACTAATGCTGGTCGCCGTGAGGCAGGGCATTTTCAACATTTCAGCGACCATCAAACGTGGGTCAAAAATCATAATTTTACCTCCTGTCAAACCCGATGTTAGTCCAGCAAATATGCCATCCCTGCGAGCTTCCTGTGGAAAGCGTTCATGAGCGGGAAATCGCAAGGAGCTGTGTCTGATGGATCCTGACCCTGATAGCGAGTTCACGGAGATCTCCTTCTCTTGTTGAAAACTCTTGTTCCGACATTCCGTCTCTTCTTCGGGCTGATGAGGTGGAAGTACTAAACAATAAGTAAAAAATGTAATATTAATGGAGTAAATTATTGCTTTATTTATCTCTATTGTTTGCCAAGGCTTTCCAGTTTTGCGTGTTGTCCTCCACCATTTCGGTAGTCCCGTAAGAAATCAACATGTCTCCGGGCAGAAAGCCACGACACGGCACTAATTTGCAAACCGCATACGACCAAATTCAAGGCAAGTTTCTTCCTTATCAGAATCGTTCTACGCGCAGATGGAAAATTTTGGGCGGCATTCCCCTAGAATTATTGATCAAGATCAAACCTAAGCTCAACGATATCCAGTCCGACGATGATGCACATGTGCTAAAGGACCTTCATCTTATTACATCACTTGCCCAGTCTTTTTCCGAGCAACGGCTCAAGTTGAGCAAAAAAGGCCATCTTGCCGATGCGCTTGATCAGGAAGGTCTGTACCAGTGGTTACATCCCACCCTCTCGTGGGTAACGTTGTTCTCCATTTGTCAAAGGTGTAAACCTCTGGAACGCTTCCGGCCTATTCCGTCAAGGTTCCGATGGTAACTGTCGTCCTATCGTTGCAGCGCGTAGGGAAATTCGGAGTTGTCCAAGACGGTGTGCTGTCTGACCCTGCCCATCAGTACGCCTTGCGGGTTTCCGTTTGATGGAGGCTGGTCTGGAAGCGAAACCCACCATCGAAGGTTCGCTCCTATCCTCGTAAAATTTGTGCCACTTTCCACCCCCCCATCACAGCATTGTTGCATGTGCTCCAGATAGCATGCAAGACAGGGATAACGCTGTCAGGTACGTCACAATGAGGCGCTACGGCAGTCGATGACCTGTTGTACCGCGGACGTAGAGGCCGGAAATAACGAATCGGCTGCTTGCGTTCTGGCGTGCGCAGCGAAGGTTACCATTTCTCTTCCGCGATCTCGTCGGCTCTTAACAGTTCGCCCAGTATGAAGAAGCGCTGAGAAACACCGACGATCCGGACGGCCAACATCTGCACGCCAGGGCACGCGTTACCATCGTCTATTTCTCTAGCAGAATGGAAGCTGTGAGGCTGTTGGACTCCTTGGGTGTGGCAGCACTGATATATATAGTAATTTCGGTTTGACATGCCCACAGGCCTGGAGGGAAAAGAATGAAGGACTTGCGACATTTATGGCTGACAAAATCACTGGTTCGAATCCCCAGCATGATCAAATCCGTAAAGCGGCGAGCTTATCCTTTTACGCACAGAAAATGATAGACACTTGGCGTTGCTCTCTATCCGTGACGTAAGTGTACCATATTTTCCCCATCGGAACGTGGCTCACATGTCACCGTCGCTCTTAGCGAGAAGTGCTGGTGGCCAAACTGCTTGATATCGGTAAATCAATATTGCGCGCCTGCACGCAGAGCGGGAAACCACTTCCGGATGGGAATCAAGTACACGATGCCTTGCGATGGTTAAGAAAGGCGTTCCAGGTAATCGAACCGGTGGACAACCCGGCCACGCCCGAATTATCGGAACTCAAGGTCCATCTCCCGATACGCATCGATTAAGGGTCGTACGATACTGAAGCATATTTGCCCAGCGATCCGTTCTCAGGAGCTTGGGTAAGACGTGGATATGACTGAATGTGGAACCCTGCCTTAACATATTACCTACCGACATTTCCTTAGCTCGTGGATACTTCCTGGCGTCATCACAAGACCCGGAGAACCTGGTACGGGCGGAGGCTGCGCTCGAAGAAGTTATTACCACCATGGACACTTCCGTAGAAACCGTAAGGGACCAATTTCCCGCAACACCCAATCCGTGAATTTCACACGTTATCCTCAGGCAAGCTCCGAGCAACAGCAACTCCGCTGGATGAAGTTGGCTGTGGTGAAGCGGCGAAAAGCTGGGGATACTGTGGTTCTTCGCAGTGAGTCAATCTTCCCTGTTATATGCGGCCCTCTTGCTGATGGGGGTACCACAAATTAATTATGTACATTATAGCTCTAGAGTCAATAATTGACAACATGACCTTTTCTGAGAGAGACATTACTGAGTCAGCCCGAACATGTGTCTTCTCTCGTTTACTGATATTCTGTTCTCAAAGCATGCTCCAAGAACTGCGAACCCTATCTCACCATCAGTATGTCATAGCCTGGCTGCCCTAATTGACTTATCAGTCCACATCTTATCCCACAGCAATCTAGTGACTGCCGCAACGAGGACTTGTCTACGCGGAGCGATAGCCTGCTCTGCAAGTATTCCTTCGATTGAGAAGCTTCTCGTTTTCCTGCTGTTCCATTGTTCAAAAAGTGATGATCACGCCAAAGCGTTGAAGGATCTAGAAGATTCGTTCCAAGGCAATTATCTTTCCCCGATAATCCCAAGGGCGAACAAAATTAGTGACTTGAGATCCGGCCCCGTTTCTACTTTAGAAATTTGTGCATCTGATATTGAGCTCTCTAAGCCTGGCGCGAGCGTGTGTCTCACCGTAGGTTCCAACGTCCGCTCGCCATGCCGTAGTTTAAGGTTTCCTTTTCAGTTGATATGGCAATACGGCGACCGTCATTACCATGCCTCACGCTGGGCAGAAGCAGCTGATTGGTTCATGTGTGGCACTCACACCATCTTTTCTAGCTTAGGCGCTTCCTCACTTTCAAAATGCTTTCGGAAAGCTGCGGTGTGTCAACTTCAACAAAAGGAGTATGCGCGAGCGATGGCCACGATCAGGCGTTGTCCCCAAAATGGCGCAACTACGCGGTATGTGGCGTTTTTGATTGCGGTTCGTCAAGGTACGTGCGCGGCATGCCGGTTAGTGTGGCGTGGTCGTCGTTGATGGATTGTTCAGGTCTTGAAGATGACGGTGACTTGTGGCCTTTACCCTCGTTGCACGCTGTGGCTCACAAATGCCGATGTCTAGCAACCAAAGCTGTCAAGGAAATGGTCCTGGCCCCAGATTTTGATCGTCGAATGCTCCTTCTGGCCTGTAGACTTTCACATGATTCCGACATGAAAGGCCTGCTCCTATCTGTGCTTATACATTTGCTGGACACGCTAAATTTCCGCGAGAACGTGGATACCGTGACGGAGTCCATGACGCTGATCAGGTGCATCATCAGGCTAACCCTCAAACTCCTCGGAGAGCCTGGCGCAAACGTGTAAGTTGTCAGGCTTTTCTTGTCATTTTGGGTATTCACCCTGCTAGACGTTCCCTTGTGAGAACATTACTCGATTACTTCAAACATGGTTCGTGGGCGTGCTGCACAAGCCTCCTTATCATAACATGCCCCTTTAGCCAAGTCACTTGTTGAGTCCGTGACTCACGAAAATGCGGCGATGGTGATCCGGGACATCTCATGGCTTTGGCGTACGGCATACAATTGTGCCATCGAAGGCTGTTCCAATTGGGAGAACCAAGGGGAACAAGTATCTGAAGCATTCGACGCCGCAAGAGAGGTTGGTGTTCTCCACCGGTGTTCGTCTACGTATCCTTGTTAATCGTAAACAGCTTCTCGAACTGTATATCTGCAGGACTATCATGGAGGTGGAACCGAGGGTCTACGTGTATATAGCCAACGCGTCCTTTGCTGCGACCTCGGGCCGAGGTATTGCAACCCCTTTTAGCTTTATTGCTTTTTGCTGATCGGACTCATCAAGTACTTCTGGCACGTGAACGTATGCCACAAGACAACGTTCCGACTGTAAGTTTTTCGGTGACATCTTCTCGTGGGTTGACCGTTCGGTAGAACAAATCCGCGGAAACGCTCTTGGCGGAAATCAAGGGCTGCAGGAACCGAGTTTCCGACGTGCTTCCAAAAGTACCTACCGAGAGTCAGCAACAGATTCACTCCTTTTTGCATGTATTGCGTGTTTTCGCGGTCGAGACAGCTTCGCGGCTTGAAGATTGGGGGTATGTTTTGGCTACGATCAAAGTTGGTTATATTACCGCAGAGGTCGGAATGGAGTCTCACTCTCAGGTGCAGGAGGCGACACGGACGGACGGACAATCTCTCGTCACGTTCGAAGCCTTCTGTGATATCTTGGTCAGCTCTCTCTGGCGATCGGCTGGCTCTATTGTAAATTGATCCCCATTAACAGTGGGAGAACAAGGCCTGTCCCGTTAACGGCATGAACGGTTCACTGATCCCGAATTTCTCATACGTGCTAACAGTTCATCCCCCCCGTTTAGTGTTGTTCGAAGCCCTTGAGGTATGCCATTGTTATTTGCTCTCACGATATGTGAAAGCTCATTCTGTTCTCAGGGCATACTCCATGCGTGCCTTGTGAATAGCCACTTATCCCTAGAAAAGTTTTCCCGGTGGCTGCGATCAATATGCACCATTCTCCTGTCGCAAGGCACTGTAGCTGACCGATCAAAGGCCATCCAGTACATGGAACAGGCCTGTGCTGTCCTGGAAGAGCACGGGAACCTGGTGGAAGACGGGAACCCTGTCAGTGTCTCATCCCGATAGGGGACATTGTGGACTGATGCAACTCGTATCCGCGAAAAAGGTCTACCCGATTGATGAACGTCTGTGGCTCCTCAGCACAGCTTACAACACCGGCGTGGAATGCTTGCAGTTGGTGATCCATCTCGCGTCAGGTTCGGCTGATGTTGAGCAGAGCCCGTGTAGCGCTTCCTTGGTGGACGAAGCGAAACGATGGTTCGAGTGCTCTACCGTCCTCTGTCGATTCGTTCCAGACGGCAAGCTAAGGGCGGAAAAGGTACGTCCGACGACGATGGCGAAATACAATTCACACCGCAGCGGCCACCTCGGTTCATCCTCAGATATCCAAAGCTTACACCGATTTACTGACGCGCTACGCGGGCCGACGCACTCATTCTCCCGCTTGACAGCTTCTCGTGTCCGTCGTCGTCGCTTTTCTTACCCCTGTATCACTCGCTGCATGTCCCTCCTGTCCGTCGTACTTTTTTTGTCGTTGCTGCAATGCAATTATCGTGTCATCATCATTGTTCCCCATAGTCTCTGAGTTGGTACAACAACACACGTCCACGGTTGTTTCCTATGACGAGGTATTCGCTCCCAGTAGAAAAATCCATCGCGGTGACGTGACCCAGAGGGGTCTTGGTCGTCGGCCAATTTCCAAAAGCCGTGAGAGACGGAAGGTGGATCTATCCATTCCCGACGTGAGCGTCCGACGAAAAAAAAAATCCGGGACAAGAAAAAAAAAAAAAAAAAGGCAAACGTACCAAACGCATTTGATCCGTTTTGACGTTGCTCGCCATGGCGAGCAGCTGCGAGTCGTGATTGTAGCTCAAGCACGAAATGTTGGTCGTCAGATTGCCCAGCGTTTTCAGCGGCTTCGGCTTGGAATTTTGGGGCGATACCGTGCTGTCTGCGCTGTACACGTTGACGAGGCCTGTGTTGGATCTGGAAGGCAATGCCCGTCAATCCCTCCGTCTTCAAACAGACAAACAAACCATCCAAAAAAAACTTACCCTATGGCGAGGTAACCGCCTCGCCGATCGCCTCCCATGATGCGGCTTCCAAACCCACCGTCGTCCTGCCACCGCTTGACACACCTTCGCTGACCGACGTCCCAGACGTAGACCTGGGCGTCCTCCGTGAGGCTAAGCAGCTCGCTCGGGCCGTCTCCCCGTCGAGACCACCACAGAGAGCGGATCCCAGCGTTGGCCTTGAGTCCGGCGACGACCTGGGCAGCGCCGGACCGCCAATCAACGAGGTGGATGTGGCCGCGGCGGCCTGCGACGGCGAGGACGTCCCCTGTGGGACTGAAGGCGCAGGTGTCCATGCTCGCATCTTGGTTGACATCGGATGTGGCTCCCCATAGGCCACGCGGCGAACGGTGGGAGGTGCCAGATTGGAGGTCATAGGTGTAGTAAAACGGACGGGGACCGGTGAGCAGGATGGAGGACCCGGTGGGGTGGAACGTGGCGTTTGTCAGTGGGAGGGAAGGAATATGGAGCGTTTGTGCATGCGGGTTGGTCAAGCCATCGACCTAGCGGGGAAGATGCGATATGAAAATTATTCGGTCGAGGTACAAAGAAGGATACGTACGTGAAAGAGGCGTAGACGTCTGTCGGTGCTTGCGGTGAGTAGGACCGGGATCTGTGGGGAGGGGTGGAACTGAAGGGATTTTATTTCCCCTTCTGCGGGTGCGGCCTGGTTCGCGTCGCGCAGACGGTCGACGGAGATGATTCCTGGCGTCAATACTCTGAGCTTCTTTCCGCTTGATATTCCCCCCGTTGAAGCGAGAAGATCTGGGATGATATCCTCTACCTCGTCTTCTGGGTCTGGGTCCGACGCCGACGCGGATCGCCGACGCTTGGGATGCAATTTGCGGCGCGCTTTCGATGCCCATTCTGGGGTCGGGTTGATTTGTTCGTATTGCCTCCGCAGCCTGCGTTCGTATTCGCGTCCGCCGACGGTGTCTTCGCCAGGTGCATCGCGAAGTTTCCGCAAGCGCGTGTGTGAAGTGAGGGAGACCTGTATATTGGCATCGTCTGGATCCACCCAAGCAGGTGCCTTGCGAGTTTCTGGCCGGAGGGTATTTCCGAGAGACGTTTCCTGCCTGTGGTCAGTTGTGGCAGAATCACCCACTGTGTCCTGTTCATGAAGAAGAGGTTCTTCTTCCACTTCCATGGAGTCGGCACCACTGTCACTATCGCTGAACGCACTGGACCCCTCATCTAAAGCGGGTGCCTTGATCGATGAAGATCCGGCATTATCATCAATGAAAAACAGCTTGAGACCACGCACGTCTTCAGCAAAACATGAATGAGTTCATCGAAAAAAAGAGGCCACACACATCTGAATCAAGCATGTTCTCCAACTCCTTCAAATTTCCTCCTGCGGTGCCATCTTCAACGTCGGAAATGACGACATCAGCATCGTCCCCCTGCCGTTTGTCTTTGCTTTTCTCGGACGGCACGTAGGGAACGCCGAACAGCATGCTTTCCAGGCGTCGTTCTTCATCGTCCTTGGTCGTGTCATCGACGAACGTGCGACTACCGAGTGGCTGGATGTTATCCTTCGTGAAGGTCTTTTGTCGTTTGCGAGACTGCTTTCCCATCGCGTCAAGGATGGCGTATCACGATGACTTTGTGCAACGGTTGAACAATGGTGGCTGTGCAAAATTTACTGTATGAATCCACCACGCACTCGATGACTCTTTGCCATCTTCCAATTCACAGATTTCGTTTCCTGCAGCGATAGTGAATAGGTGCGAGCTTGACGTTATCCCGAGTCTACTTATGGTGACTCCTTGCACGGTGTCGTGTCGAAATTTGACTTCTGTGCGTCCTTCACATTGCACGACAAAGCTAAGATTAATTCTCAGCACCCTTGAAAGCGTGTCTCTATGGAATTCCCAGCGGAAGTCTAGTGGGTCATTCCGACGTGATTCTACACAGGGATTTGATGTCCGGAACCATGTGGTCGTGTTACCTTCCGCTTCCCCGGGATGAGGGTGATACTCTCGCCCATCAAGTCTGATAGTTATTTTGGATCCATCCTTGAGTTCCCGGAGAACCCGTCAGGATCTGACACGCCAACACGGTGCCACGACTGTGAAGTTGAGCAGAGGTATTGTTTCATACACGCCCCAACTCTATTGTCGCCAGCCGATCAGGCACTCGAGGATTATAACCTCTGCCAACTTCCGGGAAGATCGACTGCCAGCTTCGAATCTTTCCAGGTATCACCCTACATTCTTAACTGAGAATATTGCAGTGCGCGAAACTCGATGTGATTCGGAGACCCTGCTGGCACCAGGTTACTGCATACACGCCAGTCGTGTTCTGCCTGTCCGCTTTCACCGCGTGGACCGGGAGCACTGGAGCAAATTTCATTGATACGTTTGGAGACGTACACCATGCGTTTTCGACGGAGGCACTGCTATGCGAAGGAAAAGGTTGGTGGCGATTTGATTCGGCCAGCAAACGTTTCGAAGGGTTCACACCCGGCCGCAATCGCATGCGGCGAAGGCGCTTATCGAGTGTGGGTCCAACAGCTGTCAAATGGCGCTACCGTAATTTTGATGACCGGTTTTGAAAAACTCAATAGTGCGCGCATCCCGAGCTTCCAGCTGCCTGTCGTAAGATGGGAGAGTTGTGATAACCACAGCTGGACCTGAAAACTGAGAAATGGGCAGAGATAGTGGCCATTGTTCCTTTTGCAACGTGTCTGATCCGTTGGTGGCGAGAGGTGCACTCATAGACACCGGCGGGTTATGCATGTGGTCGAGACGATGCATCAAACGAGCATGGACCTTGTAAGTTAAGTCAATACTATACACCCGAATTTTGTCCTGTCAGTGTCAAGGGTCCGCTCGACAGGGAACGGTGAGAATGTCGGTTGGACAACTTGAAGGGCCGCATTCTGATGGTGTTTCAAAGGTTTGCTCATTTTCACATGTTGGGTGGGGTGATCACGTACTGTTCTGCAATCTAATGGAAGGAAAATCCCTCGAGCGTTTTCAGAGACTCGTCTTATTCTTATTATATTCGTTTGCCGAGGCAGAGTAGACCAAGTCCCAGTCAATTTTTCCCTTTGCGGCCTATGTTGCCCATCGGATGGGTTTTTTTAGGTACGCAGCTGCGGTTTTGACACGTATCTTCGACAGCTTTCTCATTGCGCTTGACGCCCGTGGGTGGTTGTCAGACAGGTCTAAGGAGGTGCGTGATAACGCTTGACGGAGCCCACCCAGACGACACGAGCGAGATGCGATTTCGTCGCAGTTGGCAGTGTGTTGACTGCTGTTTATTCGCATTCAGTTTCTCGTCCCCGAGTCGGTCGCCTTCTTACGATCTCACACTCGGCCTTGTTCTGTGTATAAGCCTAGTGTAGAGTATCCAAACCTTTTCATTCATTTCCGCCTATTTTCGGCTTTCTTTCCCTCTCCAATCTTTCTTCCCACTGTCATCCTACTTTCTGTCTACTCCTGTCCCATTTTTCTCCCCCGGGGCCCAGTGCTCCAGCTTTGAATCCCTTTCCTTTCAGATTTCTATCTAACCGTGCTTGATCATGGGTATTTGCTTTTCCTCCAATGGGATCGTGGATGTGTCCGAGGATGATGTACGCAAACATCGTGAGGCAGAAAAGGCGCTCAAGGAGGTCCGTCTCCACCTGCTCTGCATCCTCGTTGTTGATTTCGTTCCTTCCTAGGCAAAGACGAGGTTAGCCACACAGGTCAAGGTTTGTGCTTGCAAGCTCTCCCAATCCTTCAACGCTGTTCTTAACCTTATCTCAGGTTCTTCTCCTTGGCTCCGGTGACTCAGGGAAATCAACCGTTCTCAAGGTGTGTCTCCTACTGAATCGTCCCACAATCTCATTTCGACGTCTCCACAGCAAATGCGACTCATCCATCGAGTTCCATTTTCTGCCGAAGAGGTTGAGAACTATCGACAGCTTGTGTTCAACAACTTGATTACTGGCATGGGTTATGTATTGGAGGCCATGGAAGACATGGGTCTTGAAACCGCAGAAGAAAATTTGCCATACATCGACATCATCAGGAATGCTCGCGATCCTCAGCCCTATCACCCGTTTCCAAGAATGTACTATGAACCTCTCAAAATACTTTGGGAAGACAAGGCCATCCAGAGAGCCTACGAGCGAGGGAATGAAGCTGCTTTGCCAGAAAAGTAAGCCTGAACTTCTGTCATATCGTATCGTGCCCGTTTACCATCATCCATAGTTTGGCCTACTTCTTCCCAGATTTGGACCGCCTGTTTACAGAGACTTACCGACCAACGGAACAGGACATTGTTCAATGTCGGGCACGAACAATTGGTATCACGGAAACCACGTTTCAGCTCAAGGATCATGAGATGCTCATGGTCGACGTGGGTGGTCAAAAGAGCGAACGAAGAAAGTGGATACATTGTTTCCAAGATGTCACTAGTATACTATTCTTGGTCAGCCTCAGTGGCTATGACCAATGTCTTGTTGAGGACCGGGATGCTGTAGGTGATTTGCTTCTGGTCTCTGTCGTTGCTCACCTTCACTCCAAGAACCAAATGCAAGACGCGATGACCATTTGGGATTCAATATGTCATTCCCAGTGGTTCAAGCAGACGTCAATAGTAGGTGATCTATACACATATGCCGTCATGGTCGTTCTTACGAGTTGGCGGTAGATCTTATTCCTGAACAAGGATGATTTATTCAAAAAGAAAATTACTCATTCTGATATTAAAAACTTTTTTCCGGTATGGTTCCAACATTTTGCGACCCGTGTGGCGTTGACTCGTGTTTCAGGACTATGAAGGTGAACCGGGGGACGCAAAAGCAGGTCGTGATTACTTTAGAAAGCGCTTCGCGCGACTCGCGCAGAAGGCAGGTCGTTCTAAAGAGCGGGAGATCTACGTACAGTGCGTAAGAATGCGTGTTCGCATGCTAGTTCTGAGTTACTGCTTTGCAAGTGTAACAACAGCAACGGATACAGTGATGCTGAGGGTGGTGATGGCTGCTGTTGAAGGTATGTACATTTTACCAAAATGCATCTTGAGATCAGCCCGCTGATTTACTTGGTAGAGTGAGTCTTAACCTTTCTTTATACCATCTTCCAACCTGAGGTTCCTCCAACTGTACGCTCATCCTTTCATCTCTTCCGCCACAATTTCTTGTTTCATAGCATCGTTCTCCGATCCAATCTCGAGGTTGCGGCACTAATCTAATATGTTTTGTTTCTCTTTCACACTGCACTTTGTACTCTCAAACGTCACCCGCATTACCTTCCTCTCGGACACGCCTTGCCCTCATATGCAAACTTATCCTTCCCGTTACTCGCTCGATCTCAATGGATGATAAACACAACCATACCCCCCGATTCCATATCTCTACTTGTTTTCGCTTCTCGTCGTGCGGTTTGCCTCTACTGATCATCCGTTGCCGTTTGTCTTTGGTACTCCGCTCCAACACGTAATTGCGGATTTCGTCCTTGCTACAATGCTCCCGCCGTTATTGCCACCTTCCCAACCACACCTGGAAATTATGGAAATTTGCTCGACCGATTATCGGATTCCGACGGGAATGGTACAACAGTGCCGTCGTCAGCAGGAATGTGAGTGAATCCTCCGACATTGTTCCGCGAAGGCTTGGCTTCTCCTGCGTTCCTTGCGTTGCTTACGCTTCTTGTGGTTGTGTTCCTTTTATCCACAGATCCGTGAAGTCATGCTCTGATGAACGGTTAGGTTTACCTATTCCGCAACGCCCTCCGTTTGGAGAAGAAACTGCATTGGCCCACTATTCGATTTTTTTTTAACACTGACACGTTCAATGTCTATGCTTGAAAAGATTCGCCATGGCATCGCTCCCCGATCAATGTGAATCCCACCTCTGGGGGGACTTGTCTGCAAGCTAGTTTGTAACTTGAATGTTGTAGCTTTTCCTCCGTGTGTCTCTTTAGCTACGTGCTGATACGCGTATATCTTTCTCCCTCACTGTAACCCTACTACACTTTATTTTCGTTCTACCTTGTTTCTTCTCACTGTTTTTCTCCAATAATCGTTGTAGCCTTTGCGCTGTATTTCCAGGCTAGGGAATCGGGTCTAATCTTGAATACAGTCTCACGAAGTGGTGGCGCATCGTCTTGACCGAGATCCTCAATCAGGCGATAGTACACCATAACTTGATGACGGACGTACTCTGCAAACTTTTGTCGCTTCCAAAGACGTCCCAGAGCTTCACCGCCCATCGCCCGAGCGTCGTCGAGCATACAATTAATCATCATGAGCGGTTGGGATCTCACCCACACAAGACCCCGCGCTTGGATCACGACTCTGACTCCGGTTCTGCATACAGGTCGCGAGATCTCAAAGGTAAAGCCGTAGAGAGGAGCGGACCCATTAGAATACAGGTCCAGATCTTGACACGTGAGTCCGTCGAGGATGGTACCTCGACTTCATGGGGGCTCATCCATCTCTTCAGCAAAGGCCACAAGCAAAGTGCCTCCCAATGACTCCACTGACCCCATGCTTCTCAGACGCTGCACGCGATCCCTGCTTACCAGGGGTTTCCAATCTGAGATGTTGTCTGCGACGTTCGAGTCCATCTACAACGCCTGTTGTTCACAGGTCCGCATCCCGGGTCAGGGAGAGAAGCTCTACGAGATGCTCGTCATGGAGATCGACCAGGCCAACGTTCGTTTGCTCCGTGAACTCGAGGCTTCGCAGGATAATAACATGGATTGGCTGGGACAATTCGTCCAAGTCTGCGAGTGGTTTGAGGGCAAGGTGGTACGTCTCGATCAGACGGTCTAGGTTGCAGTTCGGGGTACATCCTTGCTCGTTCCAGGCCCTTTTACAATCTTTGTTGTCCTATCTCGACCGCGGATTTATCCCAAAGGACACGAAGCGTCAGAAAATCCGGTTTGTGGCTTGGTCCCCTCTGCGTATTCTTGGGATGTCTGACTTGCTCTATCCAAGTGATCTCGCCTTTACATCTTTCAAGTGCCGAGTACTAAACGACGGGCAGATAGTTGACCGCATTCGTGGAAGCGTCGTGGAATGGTTGGAGAAGGAGAGAACTGACAGGTCGACTCTTCATCCATTGTTTTTTACTCACATCCGCTCACCCGTTGTAGGTCCGCTTACGCCAACCGCAAGATGGTCCGGAACCTTGTCTCGCATCTCCTCCTCCACGACATGTATACTGTCATCTTTGAGCGCTACATCCTCGAACGAACGTTTTCGTTCTATATCCGCGAGGCGAGCACCAAGATTGATATACTCAAGCTCAGCGCAGAGCAGTTTCTGGCTCACATTACCGAACGCACCAGCGAGGAACGAGAAAGAGCTGAAGCAATCTGTGATGGCATCGGGCAGACCGTCAAGGAGATCGTGCAGACTTGCAGAAGGGGTTTGTTGGAGACGAGGTTGGACTGGCTTGCCAAAGAGGGTGCGCATGTTTTCGCTGCGTTGTCGTCGGTATCTGACTTGCGTGGCAGCTATTGGCCCGCTCATGAATGCGCAGGGTACGGACCGACTCCGTTCGATCTATGCAGAGTTCGAGGCTCTCGATAGCCTGAGCATACTCTGCAGAGAGTTTAAATCCTACATACAGGTAATGCGAATCTTCACACTTTTATTCGTCGCTCGCGTCTTCTGACAAGTTCGGCTGGTGTCCAGACGAGTGTTGGGAACATTGTCAAAGAGACGGAACACGATGACGACATGGTTGAACGTATCCTAACTTTCAAGACCTTTGCGGACAGCGCACTTCAAACCTCCTTTGTCTCGTCTTTGGCGCCTAATCCTTCCTTTTCGTATGCGCTTACCGATGCCTTTACCTTGGGTTTCAAAGCTCGCCGAAATAAGCCTGCCGAACTCATCGCCCGGCACCTCGACAAACTGATGCGTCGTGGGCAACGGGATACGTCTGATGCGGAATGGGAGTCTTTGCTAGAAAAGGTGCTGGCGTTATACAGATTCACCGATGATAAAGACGTATTCAGGACCTTCTATACGCGGGCCTTGGCAAAGAGGTTGTTGCTCGAAAAGAGTGCGTCTGATGACTTTGAAAAGGGAGTGCTGAGGATATTGAAAGAGAGTGAGTAACCACTTCTCCCTTGTCTTCTCGGGGTGATTGATGACCTTTTCCAAGAATACGATCCCGAATTCGGGCAAGGGGATCACATGTTTAACGATCTTGCTCTCTCTCGGGAAATATTGAACGAATTCCACGACCGAATTCCAGAAACGAGCAGCGCTCAGAATCTTTCTGTGATGGTTCTCCAACGGAGCGTATGGCCATTCGCGGCGCGAAAGATAGACGTCGATCTGCATCCATCTGTATGCTTGTTGCTCCCATCGTCTTCTTTTTCCGCTACAAACGAATCACGTTTTTTTTTCGTAGATGCAATCTGATCTCCTGTCGTACACTACCTTTTACAAGGTGAGACATCAAGGACACAAACTCGAGTGGGACCACTCCCTCGGTACGGCGACGATCAAAGCGAGGTTCGGCGCTGGGAACAAGGACTTGACCGTCAGTCTGTACCAGGCTGTGGTGTTGCTCCTTTTCAACGACGAGACGGAAATCGGGTACAAGACTATCCTGGAGGCCACCAGAATGAGTGAGACAATGAAACCTTTTTGACCGCCTTAGATGCACCGCTGACGCTGTCACCAGACGAGCCCGAACTCAAGCGCACCCTTCAGAGTCTGGCATGTGCGAACAAAAAAGTTCTCCGGAAACGACCGGTAGGGAGAGACGTGAACGAAGACGACGTGTTCTACTTTAATGCCGACTTTACGGATCCGAGGGCAAAGGTCCACATAAACTCTATCCAGGCAAAGGATACGGTACGTCGTTTGTCTTCCTGTTCGCGCCGACGCTTCTCAAATTCCATCTCGCCTATATAGCCCGAGGAAACGAAACGCACGCAATCTCACATCGACTCGGACCGCAAGCATTACCTCGACGCCGCGATCGTGCGGATCATGAAAGCCAAGAAGGAGCTCACGTACGAGGCGCTCAAGGCGGAGACGATCGAGGCGGTCAAGAGTCACTTTGTGCCCGAGGTGAACGTGATCAAGCAGCGGATCGTTGGGTTGGTGGAACAAGAGTATCTGAAGCGAGACGACGACGACATGAACAAGTTTATGTATGTTGCATGAGGTCCGGGGGGGGGGGGGAAGACTGGAGCGTATGGCATTTTTTTAAAAAGGGTTCGTACGACTGTCTCTGCGAAGACGATTGTATGCAAATAGTATTGCCACACCGGTTTTGTATGGCTGGACGGAGACAGGAAGATAACGTCCCCATGCTTCCAGTGACAGGCAAGACGAGTACATAAATGTAGCAGGAAACGTCTAGACTAACCCGAGAGGTAACAACGCGCGTCGTTTGCGTAACCTCGCCCAATTAACAAGTCCAACGAAGAGTGAACAAGGGCAGACTCGGACCCCCGAGAAACCAGACGGGCGCGATCGACGAGGCATCACGTTCATCGGGTTCCGACACGACGCCGAACGTGCCCCATGATGAGAGCCGTGCATTCGATGACGCATCATCCACTCGCATTCGAGGACAACCCGACCTGGACGTCCGCATTGTCCAGCAACATGCGCAAGAGCTCCGAGAATTGGCGTTGGAGTTTTTCTAGAGTAGCCGAGGTCGGGATGGGGGGGCAAGAGGTTTTTTTTTTTTTTTTTTAGTGATACAGACGACCACGTCATAGGAAGATTGTTTACGGACTTGCGCGATCGACTGCTTGGATGTACTCTTCGTTTGCCTCTGTCATGGCGGTCTCCAATACTTCAAGGCGATGTGCCTGTAATGGTACCCACGGTGACATGGGGGGGGTGCACAAGTGGTTTGCGTGTCAGACCGGACGTCGAAAAACAAGGGGCAAGGGAGGTGGGGGGATGATCGAGAAGGGGAGGGGGAGGGAGGGAGAGAAGGAGGGAATGAACAAGGACATCATAGACTTGCCTGTGTTTCCTCGGGTTCTGGGACGGGCAGAGATTGAATGAGCACTTCGATCTGTTTCGCTTTGACGATCAAGTCGTCGACGAGCTCCCGCTTGTTTGCTATGAAAAAAAAAGAAAAAGAAAAAAAAAGGGGGGGGAGGGGAGTGAGAACGCAGCGTTACGGAGTAGCGACGCACGAAACAAGCGCAAGACACGGAACGAGGGGGGCGCGGGGGTTAATGATAGGGGATGGGAGATGGGGAAACATGAACACAGACACGACGCTCACCTTCAAAGACCTCTGGCGAGTCAAACTTGTCCGGATGGCGCGATTTCGTGATCGGTATGTCGGGGCTGACCTGGAGAAAGGTCGAACGGGAGGTCAAGTAGCCGATGCTGCTCGACATGATCATCAGGAGCTGTGACGCATCGAAGCAAACGCCCGGGTATCCAGCATGTGCCAGCGTCGTTCGACGGCGCGCGAGAGCGAAAGCCGACACATCGTGATTTGGCGACGGACGAGGTAAGAGAATATGTGTACATATAGTATATGTCGACGAAGAGGACGTTCGGTCATGTTCAGATTCGAGGCGAACAGGGTCCCTGTACTCACCCGTTGTATCTCATCCTGGAGCTGTGTAATGCGGTCCATATGCGACAGGTCCTGCAGCATTTCGCTGCTAAGTGTAGACGTGTGTACCTTTTTTTCTCGAACGCAAGTCGGAGACGTAAGTTACGCGTCAGCGAATGTACTCATGAAATGATGGCCGAGCGGCGCGCACACGAGGACTCTTCAACCACCGAAATGATCCAAACGAGTGACAAGGTGTATATCCAAGTAAAGACAGACTGAGAACGTCAAAAGAAACCAGCATCGTCGTTTCCGACGCCTGATTACATTCTAGTAATGACTTATTGTTCCAAAGATAAATAGCCCGGTGTAGTGACCACAAGACAAAAAATAAATCACCAACGCGTCCACGCGGTGAAAGTCTCCTGGAATCCATCTCGGTTGTATTCCTCATTGATGATACCTTGCTGACCGATCGTGAGCTGGTAGGTCGTGCCAACGGTTGAGATGCTGAACAGTGTGATCGTGGACTGGTCATCAATGTTGAGGATATCAGTTTGACAGGTGTAGTTGCCAAGGCAGCCTTGAGTGTAGTTCTAAAACGCGAATGAACATCCAGTCACGTCCGAGTGTGAAACGGTTTGATCATACCTGGAAGAAGCTGTAGAACCCAGCACCTAATGGGAACGGTAAGACAATCCTCGGTTTGAACTGATGAATAATCTTACCAAAGAGTGTAATATCCCAGGATTGTTGCACATACATAGCCCATGCCATAGGATTCGAAGTGTTGTACACGGGATCATAGTAGCACGAGTTGTTGCGGTAAGGCTGGGGGGCAGGTGGGACCGGTTGATAGTAGGGCTAGTTTGGTTACAACTCAGGAAACATGTACGCCGTGCTAAATAAAAGTCTTACAGTCTCGGTCTGCGCGAGGCCTATCCAATGATTTTGTGCGGCGTGCAGATTATACTGGTAGAGAGCGTTGTGCTCAGCTGTAGTCGAAAAATGAGCTGTGTCGAGATTTACAGTCTAGCACACTTACACGCTGATACAAACGTCAGTATTGTGTACAGTCTCAGACGGGTTGGACAACTTACCAGTACCGATCATCCACACAGGTCCAAAGGATTCTGACAGTATCCCACGCCCGGTAAAAAGACTTATTTGACGTCCTGCAGGGTCGTCGAGGTCGTGGTCAGCGGTCCAAATCCAGGTTCCCTACGGCGACTCAAATGAAGGTCTCAAGTTGATGTCGATAGAATACTCACCTCGAGGTATACACTAGACCCCTGGGTCAGGTGCAAGCTCATGAAGGCAGCCTGACATTCGGGGCTGAGGTTGCCCGCGGGGCATTGTGAATATTGTAGGTTCGTACCAGCAGCTAAAGTGAGGAGAAGGTCAGGGCGCATACATTGGTCGTCGCTCGATACATACCTCCGCCGAGACTGAGTTCGGACGAGGGTCAGATGATTTCGACAATCAAGTACCCATACATACCGGAAATAAGTGTCCCACATGCCCGCAACACCCTGCTGATTCCAAGGTTGTTGTACGTTCCACTCAACGAGGATAGTACCAGGCGCTTTGAAGACTAAGTCAAGGCGAGAGGTATGGTCTGGAACAACGTACCAGGTCCTCGGGTGGAGAAGATAATGTCCGTAACCTCCAAGGTGCCACTACTCCAAGGCGCACCGGCTTGTACCATCACTCTGGGGTTGTTCTGGTCCTGGAAGTTAGTGCCACCACCGAGGATGACCGACCAAGCCTCTCCCGTAATTTGCGAACCAGCAGGGATGTAAAGGGTATCCGTGATATAGTATGTTCCGGCATCGAAGAAGATGAGTTTGCAGCCAGCATACTGTCGAAACATGTTCAGCATTGGTATAACGATGGTATCCTCCAAAACAAACATACCATATTAAAGATATTTTGTAGGGCTGCGGTATCGTCGGTGTAACCATCACCAACTGCACCACACGACTTCACGCTAACAATCTGATCCAGGGAATAGTCGGGATACTGAGGATGTCCTCTGCCAAATATATTGCCCTGCGAGTCGATGATGTTCCATGGCTTTTGGGGCGGTTGGACATATCCTTGGGTATAACGAGCTAGCCCATCATTCCCGACGTACACGTTACCTTGGACCCAGGACGCGATATACATCGAGTTGGTGGATCCCTCGAGTACAACCTCACCACCTTCGACTCCGACTGCAACCGGAACATTGTACAGCTGGACGTTATTTAGCACAATAGAACCTGCAAGCGTTCCGTTGCTTGGCTTTGTGGTTTGAAGAAAAACAGGGGTATCCACTACCGTCACATCGATGAGGGCTTCAGAGCCAGCAGTCTTGATAGTCATGAACAAGATGTACAAAGGCCCTGGATAGCGGAGACTCACCTGGGTCGCAGATGTGGTTCCACCAGTCGTCATACTAAAGCCGACCTATATCGATGGAATGTCAGAGAACAAATGAGTTTATGTATGTCTGTATATACCGAGCAATTGTTGATGAATACACGCTGGTAAGTCCACCCTAACCAAGACGTAAGCATGTATCACACACGAGACAAAGACCAAATCCATACCCCAACTCCATACAGCATTGATACCTTTAGGGAACATATGAGAGATAGTGGAAAGGTTATGAATGACATGCTCACCAACAACCGCGTTATTGACAGTAAGATTCCGTACAGTGAACTGTTGGTTGCCAACACTAATACCATTTTTGCCTGCCACCATTAACTGACTTGAGCTCTAGATCGAGATGGGACATACCTCCGTTGAAAATTATATCTGCAAGCGAGCTTTGAGTATGGGTCTATGCGAAACATGAATTACATACCACCCATGAAGCCACCACTAACGTGTGAAGTGAGTATGACATTCGCTGCGTTCCAATGGCCCTCTCTCACCTTCCGTTCTCCATGAAAAGCCCTGGAATGTATATGTGAGTTGACCAGACATCGATTCAAAGCATGGGAACCTATACCTTGGTGCTGCGTGCCGTTCTCTTGTGACATTTCCACGACGACGTTGATCAGTGAGGTTGCCTGCGATACTTGCCAATGGAGACCGATGGCAGGTGTAGCGGGACTCATTCGACGCAAATCGATGACCAGATTGCGCACAGAGCGGTAACTGTGTGAAGCAGAACGTTGATATGATGAGAGTGATCACCGTGTACGCTATTCGACGTACAAGTTATCTTGATTGATGAACCATTGAGCACCACCACCGTCGGGGACATAAGGATCAGCATCTTCGGGGTGTCGTAAACATCAAAACTTCCGATATGAATGCTGTGATGCTTACCAATGACGGCAAGACCAGTGAAATTTGAAGACGCGAGGAGGGTTGGTGGTGTTCTCGCGTCACCAATCATTTGGGTATAGTAGTATGTATTGATGGCAGAGGATACGAGATACTCCCTGCCAGTCTATTCAGCATGGGGTCGCACTGGCGTTACGTTTTCGTACCCAGGCGGGAAATATACAATAGCTGGTGTAACGCTGGGAAAAGGTTTGCAAGTGAAATGGGGCCATGGGGGGAGAGTGTACTCACGTTGACGATTGACATCCGTAACCACAACGATTTCCCTCGGACATGGCGGCGCTGGAAAGTAGGTTCAGTAAAGGGAACTTTGCATGAAGACCAGACATCGAACTTGATGGCTGCAGTGTCGTCAGTCACACCATCACCTTTGGCCCCGAAATCTTGTACATTGCGAAAAACTTGGTAAGTTGTGTTGGGATTGAACGCGGAAGTTCCCTGGTGTTTGATGCTTTGTAGCCAATATGGCTCTCCTGGTGCAGCCTGACCGGTCGTTAAGGGTCCCGGGCAAGATGAACCAAGGGCGGAAGCGAATGACGCTAAGAGCAAGCACGCGCTCGCGGACAGCAATGCGAGAGGAGGTCGTCTGGGCATGGCGAGGGATTGCCGCATGGGCATGTAGCGTCTTTATAAAGCGTGGCGGGACTCAGGTGACAGAAGAGAGCGTACAAACTGTGTTTTCCCAGCTACTTCGGGTATTATTCATACTACCCGGCGAGGAGGCGAAGAGCCAAAGGTACGATTTGAAACGCGGAGAATGCGCGGTCCCTGTGCGGTACGTATTGGCGCGTGCCCCAACGAGGCCTCGAGGCTCCGAGGCGGAAATCATTGTCAGGTCTGATACGATCAGTGCATCGTACGTCTACAGTCTCCCTTTGAAAACAACCCAGACTGGTGGCGCACTGGGGCGGGTGCCACAAGGTTATGGACTGCCATTGATGTGGGATCCAAAGCGATCAGATACCCAGGCAGCAGAAAAATAAACGTGAGGATGCGGATAAACCAGGCAAACCAGGCGGTAGGGGGCACATGACTTGAATCTGAAGTGGACTAGGTCGCACGACGTTTGGAACAGCCACATGAACAGAGTGTGGTCAATCCAAATCCGGTGCTGTTGTTGTCGGAACAAGATTATGAAATCCATTCCATTTCAGGGACAAGTCAATTGTCTCCTCACTACGTATAAAGTATCTCCTCGCTACTCAACGACCTTCTTGTTTTCCCTTTCTTTTTTTCTTTTTCTGCACCAAGGGCATCTGAGATGTCCTCTTCAGCATTGACTGTCTATCCTCATCTCCCTCCCACCACCAACGTTCTCAATGCGCAGCAGCGCACGCGTCTTATGCGTTCGACCAAGAAGCTTGGTGCGGTGCTGGGAACCACGCCATATCTTCTGGAAAACGATATATCCTTTACGATGCTCCCCCTCGGGAAGACCACTTCCAGAGCATTAAAACGCCAGGGTTCTATCTTTACACACCATCAGAACAGTTCGGTATCCATTGCATCCGGTTCTACCTCCACCTCGTCACATCATCCTTCTCCTTCCGTGTCGTCTATTTACCTGCCCAAGAGCGTCGCCCCGGGTATGCAGAGCACCGAATCGCTCCCCCCAATAAATCCACCCGGTCTATCCACCATCCGCGGGCGTCGTTCGGGCGACAAACCACCCCAACTCTACTTGCGGCTTGACGCGGTGTCCGTCCCACTCACAGATCAAGATGTTGCATCACCGATCTCCCCATGCACACCGATCTCTCCTACCACCCCCACCGTACCCGATGTGGCTGAGATCCGTCGGAAGCGGATGGCCAAGCTTACCCGTCATCTTGGCGAGAATATTCCTGTTGAGCTCGTCCCCGCCGCCGACTCAGCTCCCAAGTCCGCCACGGTTTCTCCGAGCCGCCTCCCGAGAAAACGCAGTCTGTCCGTTCAAGTCATGAGCAGCGAGGCAGCGCGTATCTGTGACGACAGACCATCCTTCGGGCAACCAAAGCATGACTGGGTGGGCGAGTGGAACCGCTCAAACATGAGTCAAGTACGGAGAGAGCTTAGGAATTTGAGGGCTAGGTGAAATAATGACTGCCTCTTAACATATAACCATACCACGAACAGCTGCTGGTCAAGCTGATGAGCATTATCTTTGATAGGATCGTCATACATCCTACGACTCCAATCATTACGCATCACTACCGGACTTGTCATTCAAATACCGTTGCACATGTATATCATATTACTTGTTAGTATATCCTTTCTTCGGTAGAGTATTACTTGACATTCTTTGACTTAATACTCCCCAAACTCGTCGCGGAGGCCATACCCTTGACTACTAGTTTCATGTGGTCAGTTGATACTTGTCAGAACATTCAATGATGGTCGTGAAGAAACAGGAGCTCGCTAGAGTAATGGCGATGCATTGCAGCACAGTCAATCGAATTTCCTTTTACGTCAGCCGTCTCTCAATTGAACGGCTTAAGTGTGGCCTCGTCCTGAGGCCGTACGACGGCCAAAGGCTCGTAAGAGTACTGTAAACTCATCAATCCACTCTGGGTCTCTTCGCTACCTACTTGGCGGTCGGGTGTACGCCAAGCACATCTTCCGCGAAAGGGATTACCGATCTCGCCCTGTCAGTAGCCATTTGGTTACATTCTGAACTCCGTTCCCCGATTCTCGGTGATTACATTCCTCCCTGAAATCGTCGACCGACGTCCCTGGATTACAGCGGTGGAGACGCTCTCCGGAGGTCTTAGAGTGGTCTCGTCAAGAAGCGAGGAGCGATGCTTGTTTCGAACGCGCTTCCTTATTTCGTTGATTGTGTTTCTAACGTTGCCCGTAGAGCCCTACATATCATGCTGCAATCCAAGGTGGCAGAAACGTAAGTATTCGATGGCCCCGAACGCCACCAGATGCAGTGTATGGAACGCTCAGAATATCTTGAGTCGCCCGCCGGATACGCAGCGTCCGTGGTGATGGAGATAACGTGCGGAAAGGTCATACCCACTTCGTACAGCGATTCCGAGGTCGTCGCCGTACGTCCTGGGGTATACCTTGTGGACATCTTAATATCTCATCGGATAAGCGCCAAAGACACAAGGCAGCTGTGTGAATAGACCATATTGAGATTAAGGAAACCGCGTCTATGCTCGGAGCAACGTTGCGCACTACGAGTAAACCGAAACACCCCGCCCCCTCGCCCTTCGAACCCCACAACCGTGTGTACCATTGGTGAGGATGTCGTCGACGAATACCGGTGTGTAGCAGTTCTGAGCAGTGATATGCAATGCTGACAATTCGGGTAAGACCCAACAATAGTACTCGAGACCGGTGGCTCTGGCTATGTATACGCAGCTGCGTTCCACCCCGGTGGAAAGCATGTTTTAAGCGGGAGTAACGATGGGATTCGACGATGGCGACTTGCAGACGGGCAAGAGGTCGGAAGGCAAACGGGAATGAAGGTGAACGCGATTTCTGTCTCGAGGAATCACCAGTGGATAGTTTGTGGGACTTATGGCACGGGGGCAAGCGTGTGCGACGGAGAGACGCATGAAAAGGTCGTCAACGTGGAGGGCAGAAATGACGTGGATACAGTGGACGTCTCCCCAGATTCGACGAGGTTCGCCACTGGGACTCGCGCCTACGAAGCGAACATCTGGAACATAACAACTGGGCAGAAACTCGTCGGTCCACTCAAACACGACCGAGATGTCGATGCAATCCGATTCTCCCCAAGTGGCGACCGTATCGCCACTGTGTGCACCACGAGGATTCGCATTTTCGACAGTCACGGTGGTGATGAACTCGTCACCATCAAAATTGACCTACCTATATGGGCTGCGATGACTCCGCTTGCGTGGTCAAGCAACGGTCAGCAAATTTTCGTTGCATCCAGCGACGCGAAAATCAAGGTGTTTGACGCCTTCACTGCGACCCAACTTGCTGAATCACAAATACTCCCTGACGGCCACGACATCCGCTCTATCGCCTTAGCTGCCAATGGCAAATTCATTGCCACCTTTGCATTCCATTCCATCTCGTTACTGGGCACATCGACGCTGGCTCGCATTGGCCCTGTCATTGACGACAGTAAGGAGATATGGTCAATCGCCATCTCACCGGACAGTCGCCATCTTGCGACTGGACAAAGTGACGGGAAGATTAGCATTCGTGATCTCGCCAACATTCTCCCAGACCTGTATGGTCCATTCGATGTAAGTACTTGTACCTTTATACTCCTTGCATGTTGGATAAGCCCCATCCCATCTCCCACATTAAACAAAATATAATATGTATGTAGGTTTCTACTCGAAAAGAAGACGAGCAGCCTTTAACATCGGGCGACCACGATGACAAAGTAGCTAGCTTCACCCAAGTAGGATTTCGTGATTCTGTCACCAAAACAGTTGTGCTGACTCCGTCACTGTGTACGTACAACAGCAAATTCCTGAGGAGCCCAGTCGAGTTAAGCCCAAGGGACACAGCGGGGACGAAGATGATCTTCTCGAGGTATCTGTTCGTTTGTTTCCCCTTTGAATTGAGTCCTCACGATAAGATAGCTCGAGGTATCGTCGAGCATGCCCGCCCAATTCGACTACGACGAAGTGGGTAATCACTTTGTTCTCCTCTTGCTTCCGTGTTGACACTGCTGGAGCATTTGTCCCTGGCATCCTTTGCTGATGGCCAAGAGGATGAGATACCACCAGTTGGCACATCTCATCCTATATCACATTCATCCGATTTCCAACCAGTGACCTCCCGTCCAGAACCACATGCTGAGGAAGATCTGGACACCGTCAAGTCACCCTGGGGCCGCTCCATATTTAGAGAGTGGCTCCGGAGAAAGAATGACAGGGTTGCCACTTCACCCAAGCCTGGTCGACTTTCCGGAAAGTCGCACGAGCCTGCCGGTCCTCGATCGCCTTCCCACTCTCGAGCGAGAGTAAATGCCACAAAGGGACCTTCGAGGATGGCTGCAGCCCAACCTACGCCAGTGAGTATTCTTCCTTGATAGACGATCGAATATGGTGTGCTACCATATTATTCCAGCGAGTGGCCGCAAGACCATTTGGAAGACGAAAGGTTTGTTTTGCCTCGAGTTCGGATGCAGGGACTCATCACATGTTACAGCATAAATTGTCATCCAAGGCTGCTGTTCCCAAACAACCGAACGAAGATACTTCCCGTAGCGGACAAGGTTCTGCGGGCGCAAACGAAGCCGGCGCTGTGCGTTGCTTTTTTTTTCATGGTGGTGGAACTCGTCACGACAGCTCACATTCCGTTAGGCGCAACAAGAGAATAGTTTACCTCAACCCTCGGGAAGGAGGGTCCATGTAACGGTGCGCGTCATTTCCTTTAGCTTGCACCCGTTCACTCACAGTGCTACATCAGCGAAGATCAGGCGATGCTCTCGTTGCGCTCAGGCTACCCTTGTGGATAGTGTGTTGTAGCTCAGGTACGGAAGATGGAACACATGGATCCAGGTGATTCGATGCGATCCAGAGATTGTGGGTATCTGGACATTTCTTTGACTTTGTATTGCGTGTGATTTGTTCGCGTTTGCTTATCTCCAAGCGTGTACTCTACGCGTTAAGATAATCTGATACAGTAGATCACGTGCCGAATGATACAGACGCGTCCACAAGTGTAAACATGAGATTTCCAACTCGTGCCGATGATTATGCTGTGCGATCACAAGAAAGAAAAGTATGCGCGCGTCCTCTCCTCGATAAATCCCTCCCAGCTCCGATGAAAGTCCACATCAAACACTGGAGCGCCGTCGCCCAATGGCGCTGGAACACCGGGAACAACGACCAAGACGACGAAGGCGACGTCTGCGGCATCTGTCGCGTACCCTACGAAGGCTGCTGTCCGTCGTGCAAGATGCCTGGCGAGGATTGTCCGCTCAGTAAGCCCCAATCCCCATCTTGCTGAAACCGATGCGCGTAGCTGATGCGACTTTATCAATAAATAAATAAAAACAAAAAGTATGGGGCGAGTGCAGTCACATCTTCCACATGCACTGTCTACTCAAGTGGCTCGGTACCGCTGCGTCGAAACAACAATGTCCGATGGACCGTCGGCCTTGGGGTGTGTGTTTTCTGTTTCGCTTTCTGTTTGGTGTGGAGAGCGTTGACGCGGTTTCGTTTCGTGTTGTTCTATACTACCAGTCACCGCCGAACGCAGAGTATCCGACACCGACGAGGATGGGGATGGGGATGGGGATCCAGCTCGCACGGATGTTGATACGGATACTGAGCATGAGCACGATCCTTGAAAACTACTTGAAGCTACAGTACTACGCGTTGCCCCGCATCCGGCGGCGCACGGACTTGATATGTAATCCGTTGCCCCCACATTACGTCACTTCCCCAGTTTGATTCGTTTCATATTTTCTTGGGGGGGGGGATTCTAGTAGCATTTCTTGGTCGTCAAAAAAGATATGGACAGTATGTACGTGTTCAGAGTGTACAGTGTAATAAGAGGCACATGTGAACCCAGCCCGACTGCATTTTCGTGATCGGAGAAACGACAACGGGAGGATGAAAGTCATGAACGAAGACTTGGTAGGCGGTGAACATCGAAATTAGGAGGACAACGTTGCAATAAATATTGGGAGATGGGTACAATTACAGGGGACAGAGGTCTAGGCTGGGCTAGATAGCATCCAAAGGAAGCGCTGAGGGGAAACAACGAAAAAGAAAAAGAAAAGTGCATATCTAGATTGAAACAGGGTGTGAAGCTCGAACATGTCAAGATATATCGTGTAAAACGTGTGTCAGTTTATATTTTACCGTTGTTGGGGTTAGAAGTAGCAGGACAGCGTGCGATAGACGAACAGCTGCTACTGTTCGTATCCACCAGGTCCTTGAAGAGACGCCATCCAAATCCGGGTTTTATACAGACTGAGAGCATGTTGAGCGAGAAATCGTTCGGATACAACGATAAAGGCGCACCGGAACAATTCTCGTACAAGCTCTCGGAAATCAATGCGTTTCTCCGCAATAAAGTAAAAGGTCAGTTTTCGTCGGTCCCTGCACATCGCGAGTGAGAGGCAACCCAATACACCACTGACGCATAGCGGCGCACCATTGATATTCTGCGTCTATGACTTCCATCGGTAATTTCTTTTGTCGTACTTTGTTTTGGCACAGCTGAAGTGCCTTCATCTCGTCCTGTATCTTGGTAACGAGATGTCTTGCGCGAGGTGAGTAAATCCCCCCAAGCGTGAACACGTGGCAATTACTTACTGTGTATCCTGAGGTTGGGCTTTCCCGTATATCATCTTTGGATTGATCTCCTTCTTCGAACCCACGCTGCTGCTCTGCTGACCACCGGGACTGAGTGGTCCACTGTCGCCGTACCCCACGCGCTCCTTTTGCTCCCGCTGGAACGCCTCAACCTCCTCGAGCGTGATGGTGTCATTGACGACTTTGCCCAAGTCTTTCCCCCGATCGGCTTCCACGATGACGAGGTCGCCCACCCGGATGTCCAGACTGAGATCCGTCAGGTAAAATAGATCCGTACGTCCCGCTTTGAACTCGACGATGTACAGTGGCCACGACGCAGGGACGGACGAGAGCGGGACACCCTTGCCGAGGTCGTTGATGCTGGGCTGTGGCGCATCCGAGGTGCGCCGTTGGATCTGCTGTGGGTAAAATGGCCCCTGCTGGGGCTGAATGGAACGCGAACCGGTGGGCGAGAGCGGGGAAGGCATCGTGGTCGGCCCAGAGCGATTGAACGTAGCGCCGCCATTGCCATGGGAGGGTAAATACTGGATGCCTTGTCCAGGGATGAAGCGGGCCGTGAGCGACCGCTGCTGGGAGGCGGCGCCGTTGCCACTCCCGAGGTATTGCGCCTTGGCGTCGATGAGCTGTTGTTCAAATTGGCTGCGGGGAGGACTTCCGCCGGCAGACAAGCCACTGTCGCTGGGCGACCCAAATTGTTGGCGACTGGATGCGAACGAGGTTCCGCTGGGGATGGTGAGGTTCATGGCTTTATATGGCGAGACGCGATCGGAAGAGGGAGGGCTGCGGGACATGGGTGCGTAGATAGGGAGCGATGAAGGTTGGCTTGGGGTAGAGGAGGATGGCCCAGGACCGTCATTCACGCTGAGAGAACCGAGATCTGCGGCAAGGTCGTCGTCTGACAGCATGAGACCGCCACGGCCACCAAAAGACGGGTTGTGGAAGGTGGTCGGACGAGAGGACTCGTCCTGGGGGTCGTTTCCGAAGCCGCCCACAACGGCTGGTCTCCGTGGCTGGACAACACTGACACTGTGCCGACGGCTGGTGGTGCCGCTGCCGGCGCCGGCGTTCTCGTCCTTGGGAGGGTTCATGCCCGCCCATAGTTCGCGCAACGCGGAGCCATCATCCAAAAGAATCTGGCCCACGTCGCGGACGAACGGGCTCATGTTTGATGGATCGATGGTTTGCCTGTTAGAATAGCCATTGGCACCGCCAATGTGCGAATCAAATTTATTACTCAAGGGTGATCTACCCATAGTTCCAAGTGAACCGTACCGGCTGCTGCCCGGTGGTTTAATATCTCCGTAGCGCGAGCTAGGGATGTTGAGTGGATTGGTCTGGAGGGAGGATACATCGGTCCAGAAGGCCTGGTTCTGGAATGGGCTGCCTATCGGACCAGGGCGTGATGGTGCAGCAAGCGATTGGGACCTGCTGCGGGTGAGATCGTAGGAGCGGCCACGGGCAGCGGATACCGAAGGGGTCGTATAGTGCTCATCGTAGGTATCGGATAGGGCTTCCGACTCGTCATCCTCGACGGTGGATGCGAATCGCGATTCACGCATAGCGGAGGCAAAATTGGTCTGCGGGTTGGAAAAGGAGGAACTTCGTGTGGGAACGGAAGAGGGTAAGGCGCCGGCACGAGTAGTGGTATTGAAGGAATGCATTCTGGAAGCCCAAGGGGAGTTGGCTGAACCACCGAGACTGGAAGGGATGGTATGCTGGTGAGATGGGGAGTTGAGAAATGCTGGTGGTTCTGTGTACGGTGGTTGGCTTGCTGCGCGTTCCCTGAGAGAGCCGGAACTCGTGCTGTCTTGTCTGGAAGGGACGAGGAAACGGTTCTTGCGATCAGACTCGTCGTGTTGGTGTTGTTGGGCACTGTTTGAGAATTGCATCGTGGTGGAGCAAGTCTCTTGGATGTCCTTTGGGACTCGCAAGTCGTGTGATCCAGGAACGGTCGAGTTTCACGTCTGTAAACATTGCAAGCTTCGTTCATTCCTGCAGCGTGCACACGGTCATCACGGCCAGACGCACCACGGAGCCCTTTCTAGCTCTTCGGTTCCGCAAAAAAAAAAAAAAAGGCAGGCTCTGAGACGGAACGCGCAAGAAGATTGGGCCAAAAACGAAGCTGTCTACGGCACAAGGAGACGATAGAGGATGGGACAGAAGCCGGCGTAATTGCGGAGGACTTGGCCTGCGAGCCCCCCCCACCGCAATTTGTCGTGACAGGGGTCAGGTGGTCCTCATCACATGAACTGAGCCTTTGCCAAACCGACATCAACTGCGGCCTTTGCGTGCCTAACGAGCAAAATCTCTTCAACTGCCATCAAGCTAGCGACAAGCGGCCGTGTAAAAACGTAAACAGAGTCCATCATCATACAATCTCTCCCGGAATCGGCCCATTTATGTTCCAGCCGTGTTGGTTACTGTCGCAAACCACACTCGTCTTCTCACATCCAGGGATCCCCGTGGTTCTCCTTGTCCCTGCAGTGGAACCCCAGCAGGTCGTACTTTAAACCTCTACTTCCACTTCCCATGCACCTTCAAACATCAAAAACAACGTCCATCGCCTTGAACGCAGTATTCCCAGGCCAGACGCTGATCGGCACTTCACACTCTACAGTCTCCACTCTAACCTCCTTCCACTCATCCTCGTCATCTCCCTTTGCCTTTGCCTCCTCCTCCACCTCTTCGTCCCCGTCATGGTACTCCCGCTCTCCAGTACCCAGGAAAGACGACACAAAGAACTGCGTCCAGGTGGATGACGGCTGCACTGTCTGTTCGTCTTTCCTCGGTCGCTCTTTCGGCGCAATAAACGGGTAGGCCTTGTATGATGTTCCCCACTCCCCTGCCGGCCCGTCTTGGACCAGCTGCTTGAGTCGAACACCATCCGCACTGGTCTGTGACGATTCCGCCGCCACCGCAACCAACAAGGACAATCTGACGCGCCAAAGCAGTCCGCCGACGATCGTCGACGGTTTCGATCCATGACCGGCATCCCCTAACTGAACTCGGAAAGCCGGACTTGCATCCGAGGGTATATCGAGTGCAAAGGTCGTCCGGAGAACCGAGGAAACCAACGAAGCATGGTGTTCTGCGTGGACTCGCCGCATATGCCGGAGATTACCCGCTGACGCTATTTGTGAGGGGAGCGTTTCCTGAGATTCGAGCATCGCAGACAGCTAGGGCAAGTCATCAGCCAGAATCGACATCCGAGCGGCGGAAGACCTACCGACAAAACTCTTGACCTTCCCTGGCGCTCATTCAGCTCCACGACCCCTAACACAGTTTCGCCAAGCCTATATGCCGATTTGGTGAATGTTAGCACAGCCACTTTTACCCCGTCCTTATTTATGTCGTAGGACACTGGCGGCCACATCAACTACTTGATCTAAACAAAATGAAAAATAGCTGCTTACCTTTCTTCGGGTTACGTGTAAGAATCTCAACAGCTTCCCGACAACCTGTCAGAGCGCCACCATCACCCTCTCGTTCTCGTTCGCAATCAAGTGGTACCTTGATGCGGACATCAGTGGTGCCAGCCTCGGGGAAAATAGCAAGCAAGCGTTGCCCATAGTCTTGTAGATCCTCCAGGGAATGGAAGCTATCGTTGGCTAAACACAGTATTAGAATTCACAATGACATCATGAACGATGGACACTCGCACGCACATGGCGATATAACCTGTGTGACACCATTAACGACTTTTGGTGCAGTTTCCGTGGAGAGCATCCGCTTTCCCACAGGCCACAGCAGGTCGTAGGGCCGTGACACTTTCCCAACTGTAAGGTGTGATGAGTGAGGTGCACAAACGAGCCTTGCGCAGATCGTACCGGCAACGTGGTTGTATACGCGTATCGGAACCTTCATAATGCGACTTATGCTGTTTGCACCGGTCGGCCCGAGACTACTCGATGACCTCATCGCGGAAGTACTGGCACGACATGTGCCTATCACTAGTTCATATGAGAACTTGAGCGCTCGGCCTCGGAATGTCGGCGGTAGGTTGTCCGGTAGTGATAATGTGTACGTGTCTTAACGCATCGTGTCATTAGCGAGTGTGTGGCGAGTAGAAAGACCGCTCACATGTGCGAGACTCTCCTGGGGCAAGCGTCAGGTCTACGGCAAGCATGGCTGGCTGTACATCGAATGTAGGAAGTGGTATGTCGGGGTCAACCTCCTCTTCCACCCCTCCGTTGATCAAGCCGAGGCCGACGCCATTCAGTTGTCCATCCACCAGCGTCCCAGACGATGACGACGACACAGAAGACGTGCGAGAGCGTCCCGGCGCCCATGATTGGGAGGAAGGCAAGGGAGTCGAAGGCGCGGAATAGGCCGACGGAGAGAGAAGCGATAAGAAACTACTCGTGAACGACGCTGAACGGCTATGTGAACGCCGGCGTTCCTGTATGCGTTGATGTGATGTGATGTCCATGCTTCCACCACCGACGACCGTGCGTTTCAACAGCTTTAACCGGAGCGCGCGCAACGTTTGCGCTTGACCTGGGGTCATGACGACGCCAGGGAGAGGGCCGATGGAAACAGTACCCAAAAGTTGTGCATAGGAATAGAGGATCAACTCGGAGTTTGAGCTAACGAGAGTGCCGTTTCGGAGCGACGACGCCGATTTTGACTGGGGAATGGTGGGCGGGGGTCCATGTCCTAGGCCAAGTTGGGGCGGCGGTCGGCGGCATTGAGAAGAGCGGGAAGGATATACATGGGCAGTTGGCTTGAAAGAACGTTGATCGAGTGACTCGGTCAAAGATGGGGACATTGGGAGAGGGGTTCCTGGGTAGGAAGTTGTTGAGGTCTCTGCTATCGGGTCGAGGGCGAGGGAAAAGGTAGACGCGGATGAGCTGGTCAGGCCGGACGACGGCGCGGGCGGTGACTGTTGCACCTCATTGAGGTGGATATGAACGTCCGCCACGGACTGTTTGCGAGCGTGAGGATGGTGCGGAGGAAGCGGAAAGTCGGGGCTGCGGCTCAAGGGCGATATGGTGGTTGAAAGCCCTTGAAGTCGTGTGAGCCAGCTGCGCAGATAAATTTTCACGAACGCACCTCCATCCGAAAACTCGCTGTAAGCGCGTACGTACTGTGACGCGCTCTCTGTCGCGCTCTCATTGCCCTTTGGGGACAATTCGCCAGCGGGAATGTCGATGGAAAGGGACCTCGACTTTTGGAGGAGAGATTGTCGCTTCTGCTCCAAAACCGTCGACATGTCCAGCTTCCCGGGAACTTGGCCGATAAGTCTCTTCCGCGCGGGTATGTCGCGAGCATTGTTAACAGGGGCGGAGACAGCAGTGAGGGCAGTAGTTGGACGGAGAAGACCGGGGGAGGTGGGGGGTCTTGCAAGGGGTGCCGAGCTGATGGAATGGACGCCTCGTCTATGCGAGTTCTTGGCCTTTGGAGACTCGGGAGTTCGAGTGTTGGTGAAGGTGATCGTAACGGAGAACTGTTCGCCTGCAAAGTAAGACGCTTGCGAGGGAGTGACGTGTACGCGAATGGCGGGCTCGACGTCAGTTATTGGGAGACCATCGGTAGACATGACTGCGGTGGAGACGGGTGAAACAGGGAGACTATCTGGCAGAAAACGAGACTATAAATACAAGACACGGATCCCAAGGATGCGTGGGTCTGAGAACGGGTGGATGAGGAGCGCCAGCCAATGAACATCACGACATTGTTTGTCAAAGCCTTTGAATCCAAACACTCATCATGGCCAACTTTGCCGCACGACTTGAGCCGTTCCTTCTCATCTCAAAATCAGCTAAAGGCGCCGCCGCCGCAAAGCTCATTCAGGACGCCACTTCTGCCCCGGGCGTCTTCATCTTTGCAGAGCTCCTCGAACTTCCAAACATCCAAGAAGCACGTCCCGTCGTTGCTCCCCGTTTCTTTAGCAGTACTTACATTATCTGAAATCAGCTTGCCACCAACGGGCAGTATGCGTCCTTCCTGTCTCTCTTGCAGCTCTTTTCGTACCGCACATTCAGGGACTATATAGGTCGATTGCGTGGGGTTTTGCCCATTTGATCAATATTGACGGCTCTGATTGTAGAGCACAAGGACTCCCTTCCACCTCTCAATCCGGCCCAGATCACGAAGCTAAAGTACCTCACGATAGTCACGCTTGCAACAGAACGTCATGTGCGACTATCAGCTCGATGCTCCTTTGTGTCCACTAAGATAGCACCGTAGATCCTACCCTACTCTTTGCTACTCCAGGAACTGCAGGTAGCAAGCATCAGAGAACTCGAAGACCTGATCATCGACGCCATCTACCTCGACATTCTCCGCGGAAAACTCGACCAGAAGGAGCAGCAGCTCGAGATCGAGTACACCATGGGAAGGGATCTCGAACCGGGAAAGCTCGAGAAATTACTGGAAGCACTTCAGAACTGGTTCGTCCCATCACACCGTCTTTCTTCATCGAGTACCTTTTTTATCTGCGACTCAGGGCAACTACGACGGCGATTGTCTTGTCGGAGCTCGACCAGAAGCTCATGGAAACTGCAACCTATGACGCGACGGTGCAAGCGGAGAACGAACAGCATGAAAGGATGTATCAGGCGAACCTGAAAGACGTCCAGGAACGTCAGAAGGATGGCAAGGGAGGAAGGCGAATGCAGCTCAGCCAGAATAGTATCGATAGTATGGACGTCGATGAACCTCTGTCTGATGGAATGAAGCTCAGGAATCGCAAGTATGTCTCCTTTTTCTCTCGTTTCGTTTGCGTTGCCTGATGGTTTTCACAGACCAGCGACAGACACCGCCTTGAAAGTATCACAACGGAAGCGTAACAGAGCATGAACCGCAAAGTCTTTTAGTGCATATCGTCAGAGTCTCACAGTATCAATAGTCACGAACATTGCATCAGATGTAGTTCAGATCATCCTTAAACTTACCCTAATAAAGGTCAGAGTCACGCGTATCACGTGAGCTTTAATTGGCGCGACGTGTTGGCTAGTGGCGGTGTACTCCTCCTGACTCTCCACTACCACCAAGTCGACCATGCCTGCAGAACGAGCTGGTGTAAGGCTCTTCTTTGAATAATGCATACACACTCGCGACTGATGCACTGTGTCTAAGTACACGGTTACCATATTCCTCGTCGATCTCTCCCCTTCTATGGGAGCCTCCAGAACAGTGGAGCTTCCAGATGGTCCAGCGGGAGAGACGAGGAGCGTCGAGATGACAAAGTTGGAATGGTCACTTCAGTTTGTCAAGATGAAGATTCAGGAGATGGTATGTCCCCCTGTTTCGAATCCTAGCATTCATGCAATGCCCGTTAGATATTCAACGGGCGAAAGACGGATCAGTGCGGCGTTATTACTTTCGGCTCCGAGGGTGCGTAATCTATTTATTCTTTTTCCGTCTACGCAAACAAGCATGCAACCAACCGTCATATGTATTTGTATTTGTTGAAAAAAAAAATAACATTTCGATTTCTGAACAGAAACCCACAACGTCGTCAACGAAAAGAACGGAGGCTACGAGCACGTTTCAGAATACATTCCCATTGGGCAGCCAAATGCAGATACGCTCGCAAAACTAGATGAGCTCCAGGCATCAGAGACGGCAGGGGACTGTAAGCTCACTCTTGTCATGTTCTTATCCTCGCACATTCATCAACTTCTCGACATGGCTTTCCGAAAATCAGCAATCGATGCCTTGATTGTTGGTATCGAGACGCAAGACATTTATTTGGAGAAAAAGCGCACTTGGACGCGCAAAATGGTCCTAGTTACCGATGGCGAGTCCCCGATGGAGATCGAAGAATGGGAAGGAATAGTGAAGAAAATATCAAGTTTGAACGTATTGTTGACTATCGTGTGAGTGAAGAACTTGTCCAACGCTGGTACTGTGCTAGTCGCTTCCTGTGGACCATTTTCCAATATTCTCGCTCGATACCTCTGCGGTCTATTCGGCTTGTGGACTAACCGGATACTGACGCTTTGGAATAGAGGCGTCGACTTTGATGACGAGGAACTCGCCTATCAAGAAGAAGACAAATCCCCTATCAAGGTAGGCAAAAACATCTAGCTATGCTTCATATCGACGACGTTCCCGCAGCGCGTGAACGAAACATTCTACGTTCGCCTCATATCGGCACTGCCAGAAGGCCTTGGGCTTCTCGGATCCCTCGAACACGCACTCCTCACTCTGACCTATCCCCACATCAAAGAAACCAAGTCCGCGCTCTTCTCGACAACATTGCGTCTAGGAGACGTCGAGGTACGGGAGAGCGAGGCCATCGAGCTCAATGTGCGCATCGCAAAGTGCACCAGCTTGGCTAGAGCGGCGCCTTGGAAAAAGTATTTCAAGAAAGGTAGTGATGAGGATGTTCCGGATGTTGAAAATGAGGGGAAGGACACTTATAAGGAGGTCAAGAGACGCACCGAGTATGTCATCGACAATTCCACTGAAGAGGAAGAAGAAGGGAAAGGACCAACTGCTCAGGATATCTCGATGGATGTTGACGAAGAGAAAAGCGTGCCGGAAGAGGAGACGCGCTTCGAAAAGGTTGAAAAGGAACAGCTCATCAGAGGGTTCAAGTATGGGTCAACCTATGTCCCATGTCCCGATGGGCAGTTTGAGCGGCTAAACACTAAGAAGGGCATTGAAATATGTGGTTTTTTCCAAAGGAAGAACGTGCGTCTCCTTTACTTTTCCCGGGTCTTCTGCTTCAACAATTGCATTGGTTTGGTTTCCTAGTTGAATCGTTCGTATCTCATGGGCGAGATTTCGTATGTATATGCTTCCCCGACCTCTGTTCCCGATCAACTCGCGTTCTCGTCCATTGTTCAAGCCATGTTTGAAAAAGGTGTCTTGGCAATCGCAAGAATGGTGAGCCGTGAAGGTTCAGACCCAAAGATGGGTGTTCTCTCGCCCATAGTATGGCCGAATGTGGATGTACTGTTATGGGTGCAGGTATACCCTTCCCTCCCTTGCAAAGTCAGAGTGATAACGGATGGGCCGTTGTATAGATGCCCTTTGCGGACGACGTCAGACGTTACACCTTTCCCTCGCTCTCTACCCTTATCTCAAGGTCAGGCGAAAAAATCACGAAACACCCTTACATTCCAACGGAGGAGCAACTTGAAGCCATGGACAACTTCGTGGATGCCATGAACCTCATGGAGGCAGGGGACAAAGATGAAAAAGGGCAAGTTTATAAACATGACTTTCATTACTCTTGCGGGGCTCAGATAGGTTCCCCCAGATCCCGTCAGCCTTGGTTCGACCCGCGCCTCTCATATAATCCAGCCATTCACCGCACGAAACAGGCCCAGTTCCACTCTGCGGTGGTATCGGACATCACGACCCACCCTCTTCCGCCACCGCATCCCGAGCTTACCAAATACTTTGACCCTCCGAAGCGTGTACTCAAGACTGCAAAACATGCCCTGGAAGAGTGCAAGGCTGCTTTCAAGGTCAAGGAAGGCACGTATTACCCTACTTTCATTTTCGCGTCAACGCTATGCTTCGCTGACCACACCGCACCCTCCTCAGTCCCCAAACGAGCTCCGAAAGCACGCAGGGACGATCACATGCACGCACAGGACCAAGACGAGGATATGATTCTCCTCGACCAAAAAGGCCCCGCTCGAAAAGAGCCCGTTGTCACGATCACCTCCAAGTTGGAGGCCGCCAGCGCTTCTCCATCTCGTGCTGGGAAGAAAAAGATGTCGGTGGACGACTCTGAGACGGAGTCGGAATCGGACGAAGAAATCTTATTGGAGTCGAAGCCGAAACCAAGTGCACCTGGGCTGCCGACCCCGACGGCCTCCCCTGAGTCGGAACCTGACCCACAACGAGCACCGGGGAGGATCATCGGGAATGCATATCCACTCATTGATTTCCGTCAGAACCTCAAGCAAGGTGACGTGGTGACGAAGGCGGTGGAAGATTTCGGGGTCGTGGTGAGAGAGATTATTGGGCGACCGTTTGCGAGTCGACGGAAGGATGAGATGATGAAATGTTTGAAGGAGCTGCGCGAGGCATGTTTGAGGGTGAGTGCACGGTTTGAATTGGATATGGCTTGGATTCATTGAATTGATTCTGTGTGATGCGCAGGAGGACGAGATTGACGCGTGGAACGAGTGAGTTGAAACTTTGCTGATGAGCACTCGCCTTTTTCTGAGACTTGCTGGTCGCGTAGCATCTTGAAAGGACTGAAGGAAGACTGTGCGGGTAAGAATGGGAACAAGGACTTTTGGGCAGAGTTGCAGAAGCTGGGGCGTCAGATGAGTCTGATCAGCACAACCGAAGCGAGGCGCTTCGGAGGCATATCAGCTATTTCAGAGTCTGCTGCTGAGTCGGTGAGTGTATACTCTTCTGGCCAAGTTTTCGGCGTTCATTGACGGTTGCGAGTAGTTTATGCAACAGTGAACAAGGTATATACTTAGATACCGTTGTGAAAATGTCGTGTGTGTACGATGAACATTTCCCATTGTCGAGCCTCCCACAATTCGAGTGCACCGTTCATTTCTTTCAATTCAAGGTACTATCCTCAAATATCCTAATGAATTTATCCAAGGATTGGATAGACTATGGCAAAGTTCAACACTGTGGGAATGTTCAACATTCAGTCTCAATCGCCGGGGCATCGCCACTGTCGTCATTGGGGTGCCCCTGTGCCCGAGACATAAATCACAACTTCACCACCAACGCCCTCAAACACGACACACCATGCCACTTCTCGATCCCCTTGGTGCAGTGGCGACCGCCATCAAAAATGCGGGCATCATCCCCGACGTGATCCCCGACAAGACTCCTTTCACTCCTGAAGCGCTGCTCGTCGCGAAATGGCCGACTGGAAAAGAAGCCATGTTGGGAAACACGCTGACGACGATCGATACATCCGACGAACCCTCGGTGTCGTTTACCCCCATGCAGTCATTTGCGGCGGCGACCGACGTCGGGTATACGCTCGTCATGACCGATCCAGACGCCCCATCCAGGAGCGATCCCAAGATGGGACAGTGGCGACATTGGTTGGTGAGTCGGATGAACGCGTGGGGATGTGTGAGGGAATGTGTGCTGACGAGGAATTGCGCGTGCGTCGGTGGTGTATAGGTGACGGGTCTCAAAGCACCCGCCTTGACCGCGCTCGATACGGGAGACTTGAGTGCGCGTGTGACGAGGCCGGCGACGACGCCTTATTACCCGCCCGCTCCGCCTCGTGGCACAGGACCTCATCGCTACGGTGAATAC